>JANHGL010005967.1:21290-31617 GCA_024611195.1 Ceyx melanurus | reverse complement strand
TTAAGATGGGGAAAAAAAACCCAAACCACACTTAAAAAATGTCAGAATATATTAAAAAAAAAAAAAAAAAAGATTAAAAATTGTTTTAGGACCAGGGAAATTAATACGTAAAATAGGTATTTCATTGTTAATATTGTCATTTTGCACTTTATTTATGCTATGCTGGAAATAATAATTGAATTATATTGAAAGGAATGTGTTTTTGTGGGGTAGAATATACAAGATATATATTTAGGGGGAGTTTTGGTTGAATTAACTTTGTGGCTATAAAAAGTGAATTAGTATTTCAGAATTTACAAAAGTGCAAAATACTAAGGGGGTGTGTACTTGCTTTTTGTGTGAAATTATGCTATTCTGCATTACAGCTAAAATCAAATTATAAGAAAAAAGTAATTTAAATAACTAATTACCTTAACTAAAAATCTGAGAGTTCTGTACAAACTTTGGAAAAGCTTTCTGTGGAAGAAAATGACATCGTGTTTGAAAGTCATGGTAGATATAATACTGAGAACAGTAAATTTTCACAGTGGAAAATTCCTACCTGTAATGATGAATGTCCTTTCTTCTTGGGATGTGGCCAAAACACAGATATTTGGACAAGAGGTGTAAATATGAAAATAAAATACTTAAGTGTAGTTGTTATATTTATAAAATAACCCATTCTTTTTTAAGAAGAGGAAAAATCAGTCTTTTCTGCTAGTGTGGTTTGTGTTGCTTTGTTATTTTGTTATTATTATTCAGATATAAATTGTTATATCTGAATTAGAAGTTATTTCTAGCAGTATTTAAAGTTAGTTTACTTAAGTAAAGTTCTGTATTTTTTTTTAACTGAAGGTTGATGTATCAAATATAGAAGTGTATTCATTAGGAGAATGAAGTACACTTCTTTTATTCATTCCAAAATTCTTACCTCTATTTCAGTCTTTTTACATATATTCCAATTAGGAAAAGACTAAGGATAAATGAAATGATACCAGCAGAAAAGAGCTTGTTTCTCAACTGAAAGCATCTTGCAATGAATCTCATCTTTAAAAAACCAACCAAACAACATGTAAATTACATTTTTCCAAATCAGAAGTTGAGTTACCTCCTAGAATTTGTACATGGGAAGCCATGGTGGAAACTACTGGGAATAGATACCAGTTGTTTGTCACAGAACTAAGGTTATAGGATGACATTTTTTTTTTCCAAGAAAACCTCTGTGCACTGTTGCTGAAGTGCCCTTGGGGTTTTTGTTGTTGTTGTTTGGTTGTTTTGGTTTGGGTTTTGTTGTTGTTTCTTGGTTTGGTATTTTTTGGTTGTTTTGATTTTGATTTTGATTTTTTATTTTTTTTAAGTAATGTTGCTGTGCATGTGATTGAGTTATGTCAGCTGCCAGCACAGAAACCTTTACAGCATTCCTCTCAGAATTTCTCATTCTTCCCAATATTTCAACTACCAACCTTCTGAAGGCTTGAATAACTAGGTATGATTAGAGTTAGGCAAACCTTGATACAAGTGCTATCACGTTAATAGTAGGAATATTCTGTTTAATTGATCTGATCCCCATCCCTTAAAACCAGGAAAGGACAATTAGAGGCATCTCAGGTGAAGGAAACAGAGAAATCAGGGGTTTACAACATTTAAATATTGTAGAAATTTGAGTTCTGAATCTTTCTTGCCTGTTGTGCATGGACACTTCAACCTGCATGGGTGAGATCCCACCTCCATGCTCACCAAACCCCACGGCTACATGGTTATGGAATTCTCAACATAAGTGTAGGACATTGTGCCAAAGGCAGTGCACTGACCAAATGTCATTTGTCGAGGATCAATCTGTTCTGCCCTAGTGTTGTATAATGATAAGATTTTCTTTTTAACATTCCTCTAATGTTCTTATTGTAGGTTAGAAATCTGAAACAATGGGTGACTGGAGCTTTCTGGGGAGACTGTTAGAGAATGCACAGGAGCACTCCACGGTTATTGGCAAGGTTTGGCTGACGGTACTGTTTATCTTCAGGATACTGGTGCTGGGGGCTGCTGCTGAGGAGGTCTGGGGAGATGAGCAGTCGGACTTTACATGCAACACTCAGCAACCTGGTTGTGAAAATGTTTGCTATGACAAAGCCTTCCCCATTTCTCACATCCGCTTCTGGGTGCTGCAGATCATTTTTGTGTCCACTCCAACCCTCATCTACCTGGGCCACGTGCTGCACATCGTACGCATGGAGGAGAAGAGGAAAGAGAAAGAAGAGTTGAAAAAGAAGGGGAGTGTCAAAGACAGCAACTACCCAGCAGCAGCAGCATCTGGCAGTGGTGCTGGAGGAGGCAGCAATAATGTCAAGGATCCTCTTGGCAAAAGGGGGAAGGAGAAGCTCCCGATCCGCGATGAACGTGGCAGAATCCGTATGGGGGGTGCCCTGCTCCGTACCTACGTCTTCAACATCATTTTCAAAACACTGTTTGAGGTGGGCTTCATTGTGGGCCAGTACTTCCTATATGGCTTCGAGCTAAAGCCAGTCTACCAGTGCAGCCGCTCACCTTGCCCACACACCGTGGACTGTTTCATCTCAAGGCCAACTGAGAAGACCATCTTCATTATCTTCATGTTGGTGGTGGCCTCTGTTTCCCTGCTGCTGAACATGCTTGAGATATATCACTTGGGGTGGAAAAAGCTTAAGCAGGGCATGACAAGCCGCTACAGCCTTGAGATGCCCGTTGCAACAATGACACCAGTGATGGTAACGGGAGAGTCCAAACCTGTTTCCCTGCCACCACCAGCAGCACCTGTAGTGGTGACAACTGCCGTACCCCCACCTATTCTGCCAGACACCCGTGCTGTCACACCACTGCTGGCCCCAGTGACCATGGCACCATACTACGCTGCAGCTGCTCCAAGACCACGGCCCCCCTCCAACACGACTTCCATGACCAGCTACCCCACTGCTCCACCAGTTCCCGAGGAGAGGCACCGTGCTGTGACTCCCACGCCCATCTCCACTCCTGTCACCATCCCAACCCCCATCCCCACGCCCACACCGGCTGTGATCAACTACTTCAACAGCAACAGCCGTGCCCTGGCAGCCGAGCAGAACTGGATCAACATGGCGACCAGGCAACAGGGGAAACCGCCCTCCAGTTCGGCAGGCTCCTCTACACCCAGCAGCGTCCGGCATCCCCTTCCTGAGCAGGAAGGGCCGCTGGAGCAGCTACTCCCACCCCCAGCTGGGCTGCCCATCACTGCAGCCAACAGCGGCAGCAGCACCAGCCTGAGCGGAGCGAGCGGCAACAAGTGGGATGTGGAGGGCGAGGAGGAGCTGGTGGTGGAGCGGCCTGTCTCAGCTGCCTGCACCACCGTGGAGATGCACGAGCCACCGCTGCTTGTAGACACGCGGCGCTTGAGCAGGGCCAGCAAGTCGAGCAGCTGCAGAGCCAGGTCAGACGACTTGGCTGTGTAAGTGCAGTTGCCTCTGCTCAGAGGAACAGGAGCTGGAAGGCAGAGTGGGCAGGGGAGCTGCCAGCAGAGGCCAGGCCTGGCGTGGGTGGGAAGGTCTGGGCTCCAAACTTTGATGCTTGCTGTTTTTGCACTCTGTGAGTTGTAGTGGGGAAACATATCAACATTTTCTAATAGGTCAGGGGTGGCCGAAGCGCAGCCCGTGGGCCAGGGGGCCAATCCTGCTTTCCTTCATATTGATGGCAGGTCTCCCAAGGGCAGCCCTGTGGGAGTCCTGCCCACGTAACAGGAGGTGATGGTAGCTGCTCGTGTGCCCTGAGGCTGACTTTCATCAGAGAAAAATGCTAATTTCCCTAGTGCCCATGTGCCTCTGTCTCATCTCCCTTTTGCCCTTGCCTTCGCTCACGCTTTTCCACACAAGCTCTACATTAATAGGTGCAATGACTTGTTTTCTTCCTCTTAAATCATACGTGGCCCTATGGCAAACATCAGGGTGGCATATTGCCTGTTGGCACCTGTCATCTCTGCGGATCAACTTGCCATATTAAAGGTAACTCAGTCTCCCATATAACATGACCTAATGAAGCCTTTGTGCTCATGGCAAATCACCGATGTGGTCCTTGGCCGGGCAAAGTTTAGGTAACCCCTGTAATAGATTTTTGAGGTTCATCTTTATTTTTTTTTTTAATCTTGACCTGTTAGGAAGTGTTCGGTTTGACCTTCTATCCACTGTTTGCCAACCATGATCACACCATGTTTTTAAGCCCACATGTTTGAGCATGTTTGATTATGATTTTAGATGACTTCTGAAATTGCTTAGAGGAGGACAGGAATTTAAACCACACCTCAGAAATTATTACACAGAACAATTTCTCTTCAGAAAGCAAGGATTATGATTTCAATACATTGTGGCCCCATACGTTGCCCATGGACAGACAATAGGATAAAGTACAGCTCTGCATTTTAGACTCTTAGATATCAGCTTAAGTTTGTTGGAAAAATGCTTTTTAGAAGTAAACTTGAGTGCATATTTTTAAGTATTTGAACACTTTGAGAATAATTTTGATCTGTAGGTTTAAAGTTACTTGACTGTTTACTTAATCTTTTTAGTTTGATCTTTGATCTTACAAGAAAATGTAAGAGGAAAGAAACATACTAATGGTAAAATTCCCAAAGTGACATTATTTACTGTTGTGTTCTACCCTTTTGTTTAACAACAATCTGTATTGTCTTACAGGTCAGTGAACACAGATTTAGACAATATTGTATTGCAGAAAAGGTGGCTAAAATATTTGGGCAACATGCTAGTGGCTGAAGGGTCTGTTCTGATCCCACTGAAGTCACTTGCAGAATTTCCATTTGATTTAACCAGGAGCAAGATTTGGGGATGGATCTTGCAGGTCTTAATCAAGCAAAACTAACATTGACATAGAGTTTTGGGAGCCAGAAGGAATGTAGATTTGGGGCCTTAGATACAGACATTAAAATCCTGCTTTTGAAAATTGCATGTTTCCCTTAAAAATGGGTGGAGAAAACTACTGGGTATTTTTTCTAAGGTGCAGCTTTCGTTGCAACTGGCTCTGTCCTTTATTCCTTTGTAACAAATACTCTGGCTGACATCAGTCAGCATTTTGAATGCCTGGTAAGAGTTTGTACAAAAGGAATGCAGGATTAGGCCCAACTTCTGTTCTAAGGTAAAGCCAAAAGAACTGAAGCTCGGAGTCAGTCCTATTGCTGCTATAAATCAAAAGTACTGTAATTGGAGAAGAGCAGCCAAACACACAGGGATAGCCCCTTGCATCTGTATTTGGCCTGGCAGTGCAGTCCTTACTCAGGCAAAGCAGGGTCACCCCGTAGTAGTTAAAATTGCCAGTTAGCTCTGCTGTTCAATGTTTTCCTGAATGTGTTGATTTTATTCGACAGTTAAAATATATTCCCACCACTCAAGATTAAACCTTTATTTTTACTGCTTTCTGAGTAGACCCAAAGAGTTTCTCATGATCAGAAGCACTGTTCTGCGACCCTTGGGCATGTTGTCTCATGATTTCCTTGACCTGCTTGTGGTGAACCAGGTGAGGAGAAGTCTTTCTACTGCCACTGATCTTGGGGGCAGGCACTGCATTAAATATCAATGTACAGTAGTACAATGAAGATACTGACTATGAGATGTTCAACTTCAGGCATGCTCTCGTGAATTTTCTATGTTATAAGCCATAAAAACCCTTTCTGCAAGAAAGCTAAGAGCTAAATTCTGCTTTCTGTTTTATCCATGCTATTATGCTTAACTTAGACTAAAGTTGATGAAGTTGCCTACATGTGAAAAAAGGCAGAGTTTAACACTCAAAATTTTTAGATTTACTAGCAGCTATAGTAGCAGTTTTATAAGTTTTGCTAAATACCAAGTAATTATATTGCTGAAATAATGCAATATACATCTCTATATTTTAGTTCATCAAAATTCCTGGGCTATATTCTTCTTTATTTTATGCTTCTGAAGAATGAAGTCAAAGTCTCTCTGGAGTGTATTAATATAAACCAGACCACCTGGAATATGTGTGCTTTTTTTTTTTTTATATCAATTGCCTGAGAGCAAAACTGACCTATTGTTTGATGGAGCTCTGAATTTTGCAATCCTTACTTTATTGCAGCCCTGACAGAGTGTGTTCTTCGGGATTGCATCCATATTGTATATAAAAAATAATAACAGAGATAAGTTTGACTTAGGATCATTTGATATCTAGTCTGCCCTTTTCAAGTTAATGTGTGTGGTTAGACCTGCAGAGAGTTCAGGTGCCTTTGTGGAATATATGGTATTTTCAGGCAGAGTAACTACTGGAAAGATGGAAAAAATCCTTTTTCCTGTTAGGTGAATCTCAGGGGGAGAAATGTAACTCTATTGCAACCCCCAAGAGAAATCTGACAGAATGGCTTCCGCATCCAAGAGGTACTGGTCTGAGACAGCAAAGCTACAACTCACAGGTTGTGCTTTTAAAAATCAGCTTAAGTTCCATCACATAACTATACAGCGCCAAGCTTCTTGGTTACCTGCAGTTTCATTTGGAGTCCAGTAATTGTTTCTTCATTTAAGCCCAGGTAAGTGTTTTGGCAGAACTCTCCCTTTGTGCTTAACTCTGCTTTTAGTTGCCTCACCACATCTGGAATCAGATTTGTTGGAAAGAAGTATTATTTAAGTATTTTAATCTTATGATCACTGAATTCAGTATGCTATGAGTAAAGGATAACTGTGCAGATTTCCATAGTACTAGAAAATATACCCGAACAACAACTGGCTATTAACCTTCTAATTTCCTAATTGTTTACTCTTTCACATCAATTAACTCCAAAGAGGGAATCAGTAGAAAAAAACCCCACTTTGATTTAGCCTGAATATATGGCTGTTCAAGCCACGAGCTTGAAAGATCTTACACACACACCTAACCAGTAAGTAAGTTATTGTAAATGCAGAAGTTAGAAGAGGATCATGCCTGGTATTAAGCAAATAAATAATTAAAAAAAACCAAACCCACTAATTTTTGCTCCTTTAATAGAATGATTGTGGGATAATTGTTATCTGAAGTTTTAAAAAATTGCTAAGGTAAGCTATGGAAAAGAAAAGGAGAAAACTGAAAAAAAATCTACTCTGAACAAGCTACCAGGTGTATGATGTGTTACTCTTTTTGCAATAAGTCAACTCACTGGTGATAGTTGACCCTGCTTGGAACATAGTGGGTTGGGCTAAGTGACTTCCAGAAGTCCCTTCCAACCACAATTATTATATGAAACATATTTTCCAAATCACTGATTTCATTAGTATGTTGTGTTGCTTTGTTGTTTTTTTGTTGGGTTTTTTTTTGGGGGGGGGGGTATTTTTGTTTTGTTTTGGTAATAGTTTTGCAAATATACAGTAAAAATACATCTGCATTGCACATAAACACATAGTTTCTAGGCTATGGACACAGTTGATCTGTTTTCTTTTGCTGGGCTTTTTGAATTAGTGTAGCTGTCAGATAATACAAAAGAAAATGAAGTCTAGAACATTCAAACCCCTGCATTTCTTCCTTTAGTAGCTTGATTCAATTAAGACAGCCTGCTAGAACCTCCCCTTTATTAAACTGGAATATTTTATCTATGAAAGTCAGTCTCTTTTTTTCATAGATAAAAAAAAAAGTGCTCCTTGAATTAGCTGGTCTGTGCTGGCATTGAAAAATCCTAGCTTCATGAAAAGAGTTAGCATGTACTGAAAAAGCAGATTAACTGTGTTCCTTTCTGGTGTAATTTGGAAGCCAGTTGTGTGCAAAGTGGCACCAGGGATTGATTTGGATCAGTATATTTGCTGTTCATCAAGGCACTTAGAGCTAATTAAATGTCTGACATTTTGCAGCTCTTGAGATTATTTTCTGGCATGAATGCATTAAGTGTAGAATCAGTAAAATAATTAAGGCAAGCTTTAAAAATCAAATCAGTACTTAGGACCTTTTTTATGTTAGTCTTGGGAGCAGCTCCTCAGCTTCTACAAACTGTTGTATTCCCCTGAGTTCACATGGGTGACAACATTTTGCAGAAGCAGAGAATTGAGCCCCGAGGTCTTTTTTTGTTTAATATAGACACTAACACTGTGGATTTGAACAGACTTGTTTTGTTTTGTTGGTTTTTTTTTTTAATTCTAGATGTTTTTGTTTCATTTACTTTGATTTTTCTTGTGAAAAGTGTGCTCTTGTAATTTTGTTTTTCTGAAGTTTACATTCAGTTTTCGCTTTCAGATTGTACATTTGGATTCAATAAACTGTTTTCTAAGTTTATATTTGTATAATAATTAAGAGAATTACTCTGCCACTATATTAAACCTAAGAGAGAAATGTCTTACACACAGGAACTCTTCAGACATAAGGCAGTACCATTAAAGACCATTTTACCTGATCACTGATCTATAGTATCCATTTTCTCTGTATATTTAAAGTATGAGAACTGGATGCATAGGGAGCACACTGTGGAAGAAGAAAGTTTTCATCATTAACTCAATGATTACCAAATAAACTAAGGTGCATTATTATTGATATGATTTTTGTGTGTTTAGAGGTTCAATGACAAAAACTAATTGTGACACATGTCCTTCAAGAGCTAAATTTATAGCCTAGCTTAAAATGCCAAACAAAATACTTGTGGAGAAACACTGCGCTGTTACACTGTAGATTTTACAAAAGATAAATGTTTTGCTTTCTAGCCAAAAATATGGTTCTGAGCTTGCAAATAAAATTTCATGCAAGTTATTTTTACTCTTGCAAATAAGACCATTAATGGTGATGGAAGTATTTGCATAAGAAACTAAAAAATACTGATGTGAAAAAGAAATTGTAAATTAGCATTTTAAGTTTGTTGTAAGATGCCAATCAAATTCCAGAAGTTTCAGTCTTTGAAGAGTTATGCAAGATATGTGAATATATTTTAAGGTGGAGAATATATTCCTATTCCCATTGACACCGTTTCTCACAGTTAAAGGGTTCTAAGTGTAAGAAGGCTTACTCAGCTTTCTTGTTGCTTACTGGATGTTTGTCTTTTACATGACAGAATCTGACAACAAACACAACAAGTTTTCTGAGCCGTCAGGAACTTGTAATAACAAACCCAGCGAACAGTTAAAAGTGCTGTCTTCAAAGAAGTGCCTTGTGTATTAAATTCTGTAAGAACCAAGTTGGTGTAAACGTTAATTTACCTCATATGTTTACAAAACCATGACTAAATAAACTTTTTGTACCACAGCATCGTCTCTCTTAGATTAAATTTTCATGGTTGTGTAGATAGTCTTTTAAAATACTAATGATATGGAACAGTGAGCCAAAATCAGCTGCTTTCTCCCTTTATTCACTTACACTGCTGCTTCCCTTCTTCATATGAATCCTTCACTGAATTGCAGCTGTTGGAAAATTGGATGTAGAAGCCCATCTCCATTTCCCCTATTGCTGACTCACTAACTTTGATTTTTCCATCTAGCTGATGTGTCTAATGAGATTGTTACCTCTGAATGCACAAAGGATTTTAGTGCAGGGAAATGTGGCACTACTGGGGACAATGTGGAGTACCCAGTGCATTTGAAATGTGTAGATTTGGCCCTTAGAGACAAAGTTCAGTTTAGCACAGAGAAGTGGAACCCATTGTTGTACTGAAAATGTACAATGTACTAAAGGAATTAGTCCAAGTACTGTACAGTTCCAGATTTCTGAGCATTTTAACTCAGGAAAAGCAGCAGCAATGTGTGAAAGACAAAGTGACTCTTGCAGAATTGTTAAAATAAGCCTGAAGGTTTTGCAAAACTTTATTTCCTATGCAGTACTTGCATGGACCTAGCAGGCCAAGGTAGTTTCCATCCTGTAGTACTGAGTGTTTGTCTGTTGTATGTTAATAGAGTTGAGTGATTTTTTGAGTGACTCCTATGATCAGGCAATGCTGTTTCTGCTTTGCAGGATGTATCCATATGATAAAACAGATTATTCATTGTCTTTGAAGGCTGAGCAGGGGTAAAGCAACCTGACAGGGGTATAATATGGATGCTACTAAGATTATGCTTAGCAATACTAATCTAAGAAAGAAAGTAACTAGTGTGATATGGTAATACCACTGTGTTGCTAAAGATAACTTGCCTCTGACCAAGAACACTTTTTTTTTTTCTACAAATACACGTGGCCAGAATATGTTGCTTACTTTCTATTTAGCTGCATGTTTCATCACAAAGTTCCCCTGTTTTGTCACTTGAAGAACAGGCAGAATGAGGCTGGGATCTCCATCCCTTGGCACTCAGCCACGCTGCCCTCACCTTGCAGCCCCCTTGCTATGAAGGACAGCAAGAGCTGATGCCAATTACTTCAGCCGATTTGGAAAAACAAGTTTACACGTGAGATT
>JANHGL010005967.1:3217-20600 GCA_024611195.1 Ceyx melanurus | reverse complement strand
ACCTAAATAATATAAATATATATATATATAAATATAAAGAATAAAGCTGTAGTGTGAAATATAGATTTTGCTACTCCTCTGAAGACCCATGTGATGGTGTGGGTACTTTTTGATGCCACATTGAGAAATGCAGCTTGGGGAGGAAAGGTGAAATCCATGCCCCATTCATCCACAGCTGTGCCAGGGCACCATGAAGATCCTGATGGTAATGGTACTATGTGAGAATTACGGGTAACTTTAAGTGCTGTTACTATGTTAGGAGAGCAGTTGGATTGTACCAGCTGTTTTTCACTGTATTTGCTTTCTTCATTTTTAGAAATAAATTAGTGGTACATAGCAACAATATGTTGTCCTTCATAGGTAGGTAGCTCCTTTTCCTCATGGTAGCTGATCTGCATATCTTTGTGTCATTAGCAGTAGTACTGGGTCTATCAGAATTATTTTTACAGGGGGATTTTGCCATACTTTGTTTTTAAGGATGACCCTCAGCACTTAATGATAGTGGCTGCAGATGTAGTTAAGGAGTTTACTGCCACAGAGGATGGGGATGAGCAAACTAACACCAAGGTCATGAAGAGAGCTGTCTGGGCTCACTGTGTCTGCATCACTTACATAGACAACTCTAACCTATGTGTTGTGGGTGCCTTTTGTCCACTAGATCACTGTCATTTTAGAGTTTGTCTCCTGAGGGGATAAAAAATCCCAAACCAACAATGAAACAAATACCTGGAGTTCATCATTTAGTTGTCCCATGAAAGCATGACAGAATATATTAAAATTAATTTCTAAGTAGTGTGAGACCTGACTTTTTAAAGGGTTGCTGTGCAATCTAGAGAATGCTTTTGAAAATACAAAGGGCTTAATGAGTTCACACTCTCAAAAAGACAATATCTTTTTATGAGGGGTACATTTTTCCTGTGTTTGCACAAGATCCACCAGAGTGAATAAAGGAAGATAAATAAAGCCTTACTTTCCATTTGAGACAATGGGTTGTATGTCTACACCCTTCAATTAAATGAAAACTGTAAAAAGAAGAGCTGTTATCAGCTATCATATATCTCACTTCCTAGATTGAGAAGATTAAACTTGCTAAGGATTTTGGCTTTAAGGAATGTTGTGGTCTTCTGAGCAGAGACTAAGGGATAATTATGGTTGAACTCTCCACCCCCACAGAGGAACCTCCTGTTTTCTTTGCGTGGCTTATGTAGTGGGGTTTGCTGTGTAAATTCCACACAAGAGGCAGAAGTAAGCAGCTGAGGATGGTTTGCCTAAGCAAACTAATTCCTGTGTGGATGGTGGATACTCTGAGGGATCATAGAATCATTCTGGTTGGAAGATACCTTCAAGATCATCAAGTCAAACCTTCTTCACCATAAGCAGTAGAAGATGAAGAAAGTCAGACTCATCAAGTTACATTTCTTTCCAGCTCTTTGTTGAGGTTTTTAATGCTGAATTGCACCAGGTCATTAAAATAGTTAGTTTTCACACCTCCATGCACTATTCCTCCTTTCTATCTCTGCCCTGTAAGAGACATATGAATTTTATTTTAACTCTTAAGTTGCTTCTGTCTTTTCAGACTGCCTGTACATCCCATAGGGACTGGTACATGTCTGTAAATAGTCCTGTGACTTAAATTTGCATACAGTAAAAACAACAAAATCAGACAAAAGACTGAGCAGTTGGGACTGACAGCATCAGTTAAACTTATTTATATTAACCACATTTAATCATGGCTGAAGTTTTGTCATGTCACAGTGCTGAATGTGATTTGTCCTAATTTATTTATGGCCGTGAAGCTTTTACTCATCACTGTCACATGTAACAGGAGTGCTCAACACACATGATGTTTTTGTAAATCACACCAACTAATTTTTGAGAAAACAGTCACCATAACCTGGACAGAACTGAGAAAAACCTGCAGCAAATCCAGCCTGGCTGGGGTACCAGAAACACACATGGCTGACTCTCTGGCTTTTCAGTGTCCTGGAGTCTTTTAAACTCTACTCAATTAAACTAGTAAATGCCAATGCTTTGAGAGCCATATTCTTGGCCAAGAGCCTAAAAAATAATGCTAGGAACTGCAGGGGGCTTGGATTTTGCAGCATGGAGAATGATGCAGTCTGCACCAGCCTCTTCCTGAGGCCTGCATGAGAATTGAGTTTAACTTTTGGGATGTATTTTTAAAAGCTCTTGTCTCTTGTTTATACACCAGTGGACCCTTTTTCAGTGTGTCTGTGGCTTTAGGTAGAGTTGTGATGTCATGTTGGCCATCTCCATCCTGGTTAGCACATTCTCTGCAGTGTGTTTCTGGCAACAGCATACGCAACATTTCTTCAAAGGAATAATGTCTGATCAGTCCCAGCAACACTCTAAATTTCATAGAGTTTTTATTTTCTAGGATTGAAAATGACCATGAAAGATTGTTCATACTGTTTTTATCAATTAGGATCAAGAAGAGTCCTTGTTTTTCATTCATGTGTTTATAGAACAACTAAAATAGCAAGAAAATATTTCCAGACCTGTAAAAACCAATATGTCTATTCCTGTAAAAATAGTAGTTTGCTTGAAAAAAAATGTATTTTGAACTGGGGAAACTGCACTCAAGTCAGTGAGTTTTTCATTTGTTAACTAAGTTTCTGATGAAGTGCAAAGAGGCAAGCTCAAGACAAAACCTGATGTGAGAAGGCAGCTGGAGGCAAACTCCATTTATATTTTAGGGCTAGAGAACTAGAGCTCAACCTTTACTATATTTATTATTTTTTCACCTTTAAAATATATCCTTGGATGTAAAATGATCACTAATGGTTTAATTTTCAACACCATCCTCAACAGGGATTTTTTTTTTTTAATTTTCTATTATTTGAAAATTCTCTTGCAACATGTGACTTGTAGCTGCACCTCATGCAGCATCAAGCCAAACAAAGCAAAGGTGGGGACAATGAGGTGATTTCTGATCTCTTCCCTTTAGGCACCTAAATTCCATGTATAGTTTTGTTTTAGACACCTAGTTGTTATTTAGAATCTTATTCCTTTGTCCTCGAGTTCAAAACTTTAATGCCCAAAATGATCAAATGCCATCTGTGTAGATGATCCAGATGGGAAAATAATCCCATTGCTGCCTCATAAAACAGAGTATGGACTGCTCACCATCCGTGAGTAATGGAAAAGCTTAGATGTATTTGCTTAGATATTGAAATCTGTTACAGCTAAAGCCATGACCTAACTTTCTAACAAAGTTTTGTGTCTCTCTCTGAATTCCTTTTCCCTACAGCTGCTATAGCAAGTCATGCATGACGCTGAAATGTGCATTACAAGTTTTTTGGTGTATAGGAGAAGTGCAGTGATCTGCATGTAATTTGGGCAGCTGTCTTTATTTTCAGCTGAAAGAATTCTTGCCTTTGCAACAATAAAGCCAGCATAACTCCACCACACTGGTGTAACACAGATGAGACTTCCTTTGTGTTTAAATGACTGCAGTGAACAAGATCAATTGCAGAAAGAATAGTTCTTTTTCAAAGAAAGATCTGCAAGTTTAGTACATAATGGGCCAAATTAATCTCTGCTGTAAGTACACTTATTTCAGTGGGGCTGCAGCAGGAATGAATTTAGCCCAAAGCAACTTTACAATAAGTCATATAGAAGCACACACAACTAAATGTATTACACTTTAAACAAACTCAGCATTCTTTGGAGCACAGTTGGTCTGCTGAACCTCTGAAGCTAGGAACTAGCCATTGTGGGTTGAGTTTGTTTAGACACTACCATTTTTGTACAATTGGCTACATCCCTGGTATTTTAGTGACAGCAAAAATGTTCCCTCTAGCTACAAAGTGACATTATAGTTGTCAGACATGATTTTTATTCTAGGATGTGTATGCCTTAACTCTTTTGTGCACTACAAAACAAAATGATAATGAAATATCAATAATTTCACCAATTTCTTTCACCAGTTCTGAAATATTTTAACTTTTTCAATTACTCCTTTAATTCAAAAAGGTTCAAATTCTCTCACAGAAGAAATATTGTAAGAGAAGGAGTCAAAGAGTGTGAAGATTAAAATGAATCTGATCTAGAAATAATTAGGTCAGCTTTAGGTAAGTAACATTATTTTTTCAGGTTTGATTTCTGTGTAGTTTTCCCTCAGCCTCCATTGAATGTGGTTCCTTTTGAGATGTTTGTCTGCTCACACTTCACCGGAAGAACAGAACGGATGTGTTTTAGGCAACCACTATCTGTCAGAGCTGCATAAAAGCCTTTTACTTCTTCATGTTTTAGTGTAAGGGGAGGAGATAAAAAGTATCATGAAATTGTAGAAATGTTGGTTGAAGGGGACCTCTGAAGACCTCTAATCCAACCTTCTACCCAAAGTGAGACTGTCCCAAAATCTAGATCTAGTCATCCTGGTCACTGTCTAGCCAAGTCTTGACTATCACCAAGGATAGTGATCCCACAAGCACTATCCTGAATAGTTTTCTTAATGTCCAGTCTGAATGTCTCAAGCCACAGCATCTGGTTTTTTGTCACTTTTTAGGCTATCAACATGAATGAACCCAGAAAAAGTAAACTGAAAGCTCTGTAAATTACATTCTGGAAAATTAGGCAACAAATACTGCTGTGCAAGACCAAGTTTGTTTTTACAGATGTTTGGTGCCATGGTTGGGGCAAGATTGGAACCTATTCAGGCTGACCTTAGAATCATAGAATGTTAGGGGTTGGAAGGGACCTAGAAGATCATCCAGTCCAACCCCCCTTTCACAGCAGGATCACCTAGACCAGATCACACAGGAATAGATCCAGATGGGTCTTGAGTGTCTCCAGAGAGAGAGACTCCACAACCTCCCTGGGCAGCCCCTGCCAGGCTCTGGCACCCTCACTGGGAAAAAGTTTTTCCTTGTGTTTCCCCTAAACCTCTTGTGCTCCAACTTGCTCCCATTGCCTCTTGTCCTGTCATTGGATGACACTGAGCAGAGTCTGGCTCCATCTCCCCCTACACTCACCTTTAACATATTGACAGACACTGCTGAGCTCCCCCTCAGTCTCCTCTCCTCCAGGCTAAAGAGCCCCAGCCCTCTCAGCCTCTCCTTAGCAGGGAGATGCTCCACTCCCTTCAGTATCCTGGTGCCTCTCCATGGGACTCTCTCCATCAGCTCTCTGTCCTAACAAGATTCCTTAACAAGAATCTTTGCACTTAAATGAGTCTCATCCTCTACATTGTGCATTGCCCATTTTCCTGCATTGTCTATCAAGTGTCCTATATCTCCTCATGGGTTTATTGATTGGTTTGGTGATCAGATACCCAGTTGTCACCTCATCAGATACAGAGATTCAGGTCTGGTTGAAGAGCTGACTGTGATGATACAGGGTGGAGTCCAGAGCTGGCAATTCTGCTTTTGGTGAGGACAGAGGAGGTAGATGAAGAGGTTTCAGCAGGCCAAGGGTGGTTTCCATTTTTTCTTAAGTCACTGCTTGAGGAAGAGTAAGGGCATGCTTATCACTTTGGATATTTATAGGGTTTCCTACAGCAACATGGTTTATAAATAACTAGTGAACTCTGGGCAGCTTTCAATAGCAGGGAGAAAGGAAGTTTAGCCTTTCTCAGAGTTTAAAAAGTAGCTGCTTGAGGTGATGCTTTTCTATGATTAGAGCTCCAGCCAGTGTCTGTGGGTCATCAGAGCTATCCAGGAAACTTGCTCACACACCCTTTAAGTTTTTTAAATACAGTTAACTTTTAGATCCTTTTCAGGACCCTGAGATCATGTAGTCTCATCTTTGCAATGTCATGAAATATTATCTTGCAATTTTCAACCCTGCTAACAACAAGGTTAGTGGCCTCACTGAACTGAAATGGTTGAACTGGGCTGCATCCAGCCTCTGGCACATCTGCAGCTTGGCAGACCTTCTCCTCTGTGGCTGCCATGGCATCCTGGAATTTAGGCAGGAATTAAAGTGCTGATGATTCTCAGCAATATTCTCCTACACATTTGGAGCTTGACTGGGCAGTGGCCAGGGTTTGCTAGTTCTTTGGGAATACCCTCTTCAATGGAAAGGACCTCACTGGCAGGGACAATGTGCCATGGAGCTTGGGTCACTTCTCTTAGTGCCTGCAGTTTCTAGTTAGGTAGAAATTAATTAAGGAATCCAGCCAGGAGATCTTTTGCTGCCTGAGAACAGCTGGAAATGTCTGACAGTTTTTCTTTAGAGATTTTATGGAGGCTCTTCTCTTTGTGCTTCTTTCTCCTCCCTTTCCTGTCCACACATACTCTGCAGTCCCATTTCTTCAGAATTCCTCCCTCACCTGCTTTTCTACCTTCACCTTAGCAGCACAAAGCTTGTCTCACATCACCTTCCTTCTCCAGTTACAGTGGCAGCAACCACAGCCATTCCCTTGTTTCTGTCTGTTCCTCCTGACACTCATCCTCACTATTTTATGATGTTTCCATCTCTTTATAACTCATTCTTTTGAATAAATATCTCACCTTTTCATGAGTCTTTTGGCATTCTTCTCAAACTACCTTTTAATGACTTTTTTTTTCACAAAGGATCTTACCAGTCCTTGCAGAATATAGACCAACCTCCCCATTACACTGCTCACATTTCTTCTTCCCCTACTCAATAGCTATCAGAGATGTAGTTTATCTTTTGCTCTCTCGTTCTAGTGACTCCATTTGCACAATGGTCCCTTAGTCTTCTCTTGCCTGATTTCTTATTTTTCCTCACACTGACTTCATCTCAGCCCATTCTTCCTTCCTCTGCCTCTCTGCACGCAACAGGCAGCAAAAGATGCAATGACTCTGGTTCTGGTCTCCAGGTTCTTTTATTTAATTCTCTCAGTTATCTCTGTATTCTGCTGCAGTCAACAGTGTTGACACCTCCCCACACATTGGAATCTGCTCACTTCAGGATGTTTATCTGCCTGCTGTGGGAGACCAGTAACACCAAGACCCTGAGCAACAGTGTTTCTGGCCAGATTTCTGCTAACTCTATGATGGGCCTCTTTTTGTTTTTGTACAAGAAAATCAACAATAAGTTTCTGTGATATGCAAAGGGAACTTGCTTATGTTTAGCTTGTTAAACATGATAAGGGAACTTGTTGCTAGCTGGTCTTCTGGCCAGCAGTGGTCAATTGAATTTTCAAGCTCTGCTTTTCTAGGTGATCCTGCTGTGGAAGGGGGGTTGGACTAGATGATCTTTCTAGGTCCCTTCCAACCCCTAACACTCTATGATTCTCTGATTCTATTCTTTTCAGCCTAAAATACCTAATTTTCACATGTGAGATACTGAGATAAAATTCTCTCTCTTGATGTCAAAGCTGCAATTTGTTGGCTGTCCTTACGTATGCACCAAACATGGATAATCCTGAAGAGGAGAGCTAAAGAGTTAAATCTCCAATGCAGTCACCAAGCAACTATTTTCCCTTCTGTATACAATGCTGTGTTATCACTGTGCTGCTCAGATAGGCATGAATGACAGACACAGTGAAGTGGGCCCATAATCAGCTTCATGTCCCTTACTCCAGCAAGCTCAGCTGGGCTGTTTAGAAGAATAACTGCAAAGCACAGTGAGCCAGAAAAGCACATTCCTAGTATCAAAAATCCAAACTGCTCTGTGGACAAGACTGACCATTTTTCTGTATCTCCCAGTTCATGTCAGAAAGGTGAGGAAATGTGAGCTGTCTGTATGTCAGCCCAGAATTTCTGAGGGCACACTGGTTGGCACAACCTTGTCTAGAAATGACCTCCTGCCAAGGCTGGATTGTCATTTGAGGCAGGCAAGCTTTGGTGCTCACTGCCCTTCTTAGGAACTGGGTGTAGCAGCTGATGTTTACACTGCCTTTTCTCCAAAATGATCCCCTGATATTTTAGAGCATTCTCTCCATGCTCAGTGTTAATCCAACAGCTATGAAATCTCACTTTTCTTAGCAATGACTTTGCATTAACCTTCAGAATGTCCTGGCACTGCCCAATACCTCCCTTTCCCCATCTGCAAAAGAGGGCCATGGCTTTAATTTGCTCTAGGAAGTGCCTTCCCATCTTCCCAACTCTGTTATACAGAGAAACATTCAGCCACTGGAAAGGAGGCAAATTTGTAAGAACAGAGTATAGCAATTTGTAAATGTAAATGTACAATAGTATTTAAAATTCTGCAAGCATAATGCAGCAGATTGCATATGACAAGCAAAATATGTCTTGCAGAAAACAACCCATGAAAAAATTATTTCTAATCATAACTTCACTCATGCTATCATTTCATCCCTTACTACAGATCTATAAATCCTCTCATGTTTCTGTGGCTCCACTAACTAGCTAAGGATATTTCAAATTGTCCCATGTAGTTCTATGACAATTACTATAGTTGTCTTGCATTTGAATTATGTGTCACCAAGTCCCTGACATACAAGCCAGGGTAGTGGTAGAGGGAAGCCCAAAACTGAGCAAGAATTTTAAGACCTGCCATGAACAAAGAATGTTCAGTGTAAAATGGAAAGCACCAAAGCATGACTGATGGGGACACAAACAGTGTCACATGGGGAAATGAGCTGAGAGAGGTAATATCTATTTATCTATCTATCTATCTATCTATCTATCTATCTATCTATGTTTGGTTTCAGAAGCCAATTATAGTCAATAATCTGTTTTTTAGAGGATCTCAGCAAATGCTTTGGAGTAGGTTAGGACATGAACTAGACCTTGGATGAACAGCACTGGGACTGTCAGGGTTAGGAGGAGCCTTTGGGCTGTGGATGTGATGCTATCCAGCCTGCCCAGCTGTTTGTCTCCCCACTCCTGTGCAGATGTTGACACACTGAAAGCCACTGTCACAAGGTACAACTTGCTAACAGTGCTAGTGATGAGGTCAAGCACCAAAAGGGCACCAGCACTCAGTCCTTTCCCCTTTCTCCTTCACTGCTGTCACTTGAGATCCCAGCTGGGAGTAATCTGGACTAGTGTGGATGGAAGGAGGTGCTTCTGATTTGTTGAAGGAGAAGACTTCAGCATCTTCAAACTGCTGTTCCCCATAGACAGTAACTTTCAGCTTTGACAGAAAAGACCTTTTAGCATCTTGTTAGGAAACTGGTGTTGGATTCAGATGGTAAAATACTACATTTTTACATAAATATTTATTGTCATACAGCAACCACAGCTTAGTGCTTTGCTTTAGTTATAAGGCTTGACAAGTGTCCTTCCTGCCATTTAAGCAAGCTGTTCATACTACTTTTGTTAACTGCTGTTTTATAAAGGTCAGAGGTTAAAAAGACACTGATATCACAATGCCCACACCCTCTATCAGCAAAATAGATCTTCCAAAAGCAAGCCAGCTGGATGAGGAGGCCATGGTGGCTGTTTGGATGTACTTGTGAAGTTACCTACAGAGCAGTAAGAGGTTTTTCTCAGGCCTTTCTGTTTTCCCAGGGTGCATTTCTATTTTCCCAGAAACTTCTACTCATGTGAACATGTAATTTTTGCTTTTGAGGTGGAAACAAACAGCCAGGTGTCCTCCTACATTTCTCTTCATTCTTCTCTTCTTTTCACCTTATCACTTTTAAACATAAAAAAAAGTCCATGTTGATTGCACTGTATTGCAATGTTCTAGCAGTATTGTCTTTAGCTCAGCAGTAAATCATGCAGCTCCAGGATATGGGAAACCATGAACATGATTTTTGATAGCACACAGTAGTGCTCCTTTATTGTTGACCTTAATTTCCCTTTCCTTCTAGCAGAGCTGTGTGGAAATAATTCTGATTCAAAGGTCAAATTTTGAACTCCTGTTGTGTGTCCACCTTCTCTCACAACTCCTGTTTCACCATGGACATCAGCAGTTCCCTGCCTCCAGGGAAGGCAGCATTTGCCTTGAATTTCAGAGACTTCATGTGCTAATCTGATTATTTCCTCTGTGAATTTTGTCACCTGTGAATGTTAGTGAGAAGCAAACTTTATAAATGCACGCTTGAAAAAAGAATTTTAACGTAGTCAGCATGAGACATCCTGCATTGAGAATTTAGGGGAGATTTCCATGAACAGAGATCATAAGAATGATTTTATGGTTGAGGATCTAGATAAAGACACAGCTTTAGGCTCCAGCTTTGCTGCAGATTCCCTGTCCAATCTGGACAGAGTTGTTCATTCCCTTTCACTGCTTGGTGTTTGGAAACGTACAGAATGAGTTCTTCCCTTCTCTTCCCTCTCTCTCTTGTTTTGTCCTGATCTCTCAGAGTAGAAAAACCTTGATTTTATAATTATATAATATGCATTGTAAAGCTTGAACATAACTGGACACTGAGGTGCAGCTATATTACTCATCATTACTTTATCACACTTACACTTCACTTGACAAAGAAGTCAGTGCTTCAGAATGCCCATTTATATACTGGTTTAATTTGGTTTATTTATAGCTGTTCAACAGGCCTGGAATAGTGGGCAGCAGCAGCATGTAAGAAAAAAAGATCTTTTCTGAGGATGTCAGCCCACCTTGTTTGCTGCACAAAAAAAAGATCATAGCATACATTTTGACATAAAACAAAGTCTATAGCTAAAGAAAACTAATTAAACAACCACTAGAAATAATGTTAGAACTGGAGCTGAACTTTTTATATTTACATTTTTAATAACACATCTTGAATTCACTATTGACAATTTTTTTTAGCATAATAACAAGTTTAATTTTCACTTGGGCTCAGAGATGGAAGTGGATACTGATTGACTGTCTCCTTTTCAGGGGATGAATCCTCATGCCCTGAAAAGACACTTGTTCTAACTGAAACCAGCTAGAAATACTTGCACTTATTTTAACTTCAGTTTTTTCCTAGCTATCTAAAAAGATCACACTGTACTTGCTTAAACAAAACATTTAAAAATGCAGTTGTCATCCATTCTATTCCTCCTGTAGCTGAACACTTTGTTGTTTTATAATAAATGGTGACATTAGTTCATATCATGTGATTAAAAAGGATTCATCACACATTAGAGCCCATAATCGCAGCCTATAGTCTCATTTTAACATTTCTCACTGGCATATCCTACTTGACCCTGCTTACTGCAGCACTTCTATTATGCTGTCTAAAAGGACAAGAGGACTGAACAGAAACAAAAATGCAGGGGTGAACATTGCTTTCACACTCACAACTATGTGTTCAGTACTGTTATAGCTCTAGATGAATAGAAGAAATCTGGAGTCTGGCCAGCACAGCTCGATAGAAATCTCCATCTTCCAAAAAAAAAATAAAATGCTCTGATGTGTTTAAAATAAACTGAACAACTAAACCAGTGAGCAAGAACCTTCTTTCACAGAAATACAGGACACCACTCAAGACAACCTGATTTAATATGGTATCAGCTTCATACTTCATGCACTGTCGCTTTATTTTTTTCTTGTCACACTGGTAATATATAATGAGAATTAATATCAAAAAGGTTGTGGGCTAGTAATTCAATCTTTCTACTTAGGTTTGTAACAGGTAATGCAGTGTTGACACATTGCTTAGGAAAGGAAGCAAGATATTCTAAAGCAAAAGTACATCTTTATGGTACAACTTCAGTATGCTGCTAACACCATAAACACTACTTTTGTGTCTCTATGGAGTGACATGAGCAACCAAAAGTGATCTTTCTTGGCTTAGCTCTTTTTTTCTTCTCTTTCTTCTGAGAGACTTGTGTATAAAAAAAAAAAATTAAAAAAATTAAAAAGGTAGCAAGGTTCTGAGCAAAACAGGTTTTGCTAGAGCTGAAGCACTGGCAGGTTTGTGCCACCTGCTCTTGGGGCTGGCAGTGGGGCAGAGGCTGCAGTGTTGGGGTTTTGGGAGATGGAAGAAGGGCAGACAGCCCTGCTATGGGCAAGGGAAGGAAGCTTCCCCTCCAGCCTGTGGGCTCCAGCATTCTATGCACTGGTGCCACAGCCTGTTTGTACTGTGTCTTGTCCCAAGAGCTTCCAGGTGGGAATATGGTGAAGCTCAAAAGAGAGCCCAGCTCAAGGTTTACCCTGGACTGTTTCTACTTAAACTTAGTTTTCATTATTCATTTAACTCCTAAATAATGTTAATGTTTGCACACATCAGTGTACCTGTGGCCTGTCTGATGGGCTCACCTGCTGACAAAACCAAAAGGGCAGATTGTAAGTGTAAGCACTAGATGCCTGATGTCCACACTGCCTCCTCTCAGGCTCTGCCACCCACCTCTCCACAGCAAACCTGCTCAAGATAGGGCTGGATGCCTGTACTCAGTGATGCCTGGTGTCCATCCAATGGCATGTCTCCTTCCTGAGAAAAAAAAAAAATCCCCATTAATCTTAATCACACCACCTCCAGTTTCTTCATTTTAAAACCCTAGTGCTTATTGCTCCTCTCTCAATTGCTCACATTTTCTTCTGAAGAGATGGTGTGTTCCAGTGTCCTCTTTTTTGCTTGGCAAAATCTCTCATAGCAACCCCAAGCCATGCACAGAAAAACAGCATGAGACATCCCACAGTCCAAAGTATTTTACATCTCCCCCAGGGGACTTTGCTCAGATTTTCAAAATCAAGCAAAATCTTCCCTGCTCATTTCGCAGAGACCAGTTATTTTGGCTGAGACCTTTTTAACACATCATTTAATATGGTTTTTATTAGATATTCTAAAGTCCAGGTTTCAGAGCTGCCTTACAGTGGATTTATTTTTTTTTTTTTAATTTTCCCAGTCAGACTGATGTCCTGCCTTCCCATAGCTTTTGTGGTCCTCATGCATTGCAACCCTTCTCCTACCTGGGTCCAGCCCCACAGGCATCAGTCAGCTGCCATCCCAATTTGCTTGCACTTACACTGCAGTGCTCAAACATGTGAACAGGGTCTGGTGTGGGAATTGATGTGACCATTCCTGCAGCTGTCAGAGGATCCCTCCCCACGGGAAGGGAATCTTTTCTCATCTCCTGTCCACCAAAACAAGATCTTTTTGCTGGCTACTGGAGAGATCTTCTATTTCTTACAGAATTCATCCCCTGCTGGCATTATTTTACTATAGAATCAGCATTTATTCAGCAAAATTGATGGTTAAACAGTTAAATGACAACTTTGAGAAGTATCTAAGTACTTACATGATGGTAGTTATTGTAGCACCCAACCTCCTTATATTCTGTAGCACACAAGCAAGGAAGGGAAATTGTCTTTCTTTGGTGTTCCATTTTTGGGTTTTTTGTTTGTTTGCCCACAACCATACAGGAAAGCCACAGTGCAGCCAGCATAGGACATACAAATTCACATGGGCTATGAAAACAACCAGATGTGATATGGCTATTAACACAAAAATATTCCTTTAACACTCCTCTGTGATAGCTTCTTGATTTTGACAGGTCAGGATGCTATGCTTATATCTACTACATCAAGAAAAAGAAGTAGATGAGATAAAAGAAATAGAGACTCAGAGTTACTTGGGTCATGGAGTAAAGATGGGAGTAAAGTTGGGGTTCTTTATAGTCCACAGTGAGAGGCAGGCATGTCTACAGTGTGATTTATCTGATTTGCTTTGCACACCTGCACAGCAATTTGCACAACAGCAAGCTATGCCCCCAAAATTGCCTGTTCTCATATTGAATTTGCAGGGAGCTGAGGGGGTGAGCTGTGATGGAGACCCCAGCATCATGGGTGGGGACTTGTCTCCTCAGAGCCCATAATCACTGCTCTGTTACAGGAGAGGCTACTGATTTACTAGTGATTTAAAACATTAAGTGGGGTCTCCTGTGGGGTTCTGCTGCCTCAATTTCTCTCTGCTCTGTCAAAGAGGCAAGAAGAACATGCAGGGTTAAATTCCCATTCTCTTTTCCTTGTATTGTTTTAATTTGATTAAAAGTGGCTCTGTCTTGTCCTGCCATGTTGTAGCACATCCATATGCCTGGAAACCAGCAGCACTGAAACAGAAATTCAAGACATGAAGAGACTTGAAGGTAGGTTGCTGTTTTCCCCCCTCGTTCTTAAATAAAATTGAATTTGTAAAAAACTTTTTTTTTAACAGTACTATCTATTTAATAGATCTCATTTCACTTTAATATGAAACTCTCCGAGACCTGCATTGTTTGTGTTCCTGAGTTTTCACAGAGCTAACAAAAATGTGGCTACATCAAACTTTCATTGTACGTGAGTCAATGATGTGCTGTGGGCTTTGTTAGGTGCTGGCTGTGTGCATGTCCACGTGACTGTCTCAGACACCTCACACAATGGCATAAAAGGGCTCTCGTCTTGTCAGCAACACCAAATTTGTCAAAAAAAAATAAAATAAAAAAATGTCAAACTATTGTATTCTGTTGCAGGGGCTTATATTTTAGTAGATAGCTCTGATGTGTCATTTATCTTTCCATGTAATTAATACAATATTAATTTAGCTTCACATTATTTAAGGAACTGATTTCGATTGCCTAAAGTCTTACTTTAAAATACATTTATCACCAATTGGGATGGACTTGTGCAGTTCTGAAGTGTTCACAATCTGTTCTTGACTGTGCATTTTTGTGTCACTGAGGAGCACACAGTGGCTGCCTTGTCATCTGCCTTCCCTCATACATCTGAAGCTATGGTGCCTGGGATCACCAATAATGTTGAGCCAGAGCATCTTTAAAACATTTGGAAGATGGAACAGCTGAAAAATATGTTGAAAATTGGTAAAAATGATGAAGTAACATTCTAAAATGAGATTCCTTGCTTGGTGAAGGATGAACTTTTAATTCCCTCTGAGCTTCATGCATTAAGTAGATGATACAGTCTCCTTTTTTTTTTGCTATGATGTCACAAATCATATAGAATCATATGCAGAGGAAAAAAAAAGAAAATTTAAGAAAATTTTTTAAAAAAAGAGAAGAAAAATTTTAAAAGGTTCCTCCTTCAGCATTCCTCAGCCAGGGATAGCTGTTCACACAAGACATACCTCAGTTTGGGGTAAGCCTACAGGGCTGCCTTCTAAGAATGTAATAAACATGGTGATTTTTTATACCATGACACATATCAGCTAAAGAATCTGCTGCTTAACAGTACTTACCCTGCTGAATCCAAGTTTCCATGGTTCATTCCTCAATATCTCATCCAGTTTTGTTAGCATCTTGTCTTGAACATGGTCTTCCTCACCAGCCACACCATTGTCCTCTTCAGCATCCCTTTCCCAACACACCATACCCAACAGGCAGCAAAAATGCAGTGGCAAAAGAACTGGCAGGAATTCCAGTACCATGGGAAAAGCCAAAGCTACCAACACAGCCTTTCCTGCAACTGCAACTGTATAAACCAAGAGAGTTTTCAGTCCTTCTGAGGAAATCTGTCTTAGCAAGAGTCTGACAGCAAATGCACATGAATGCCTGCCATTGGTGAGCTATGCCCTCACAACCATATCTATCTCATCATACATCCATAGAAAAATCAGATTTCACTCAAGGTCTCTTTATGATCCAACCCAGTTGCTCATGGGCTGCTTCAGGAGTGGAAAAAGCTGGGATACTTGCTTACAAAAAACAAGGCACAGGTTTCACTTTCTTGCATTTAAACAAAAAAATCAAACCCCCAAAAAAACAAACCAAAACACCCAAACCAACAAACAAAAAAATCACAAAAAGGATACAATTTATACTTTGCTCTCCTGATGCAAAACCACATCCACCTAGACTTAGCACTGTTTGTCCACGAGATCACATTCCAATGGCTTTCTGCAGAGTAACACACCAGTGTGAATGGGGTATTATCTTCTCTTGTTAATTTTCCTTGACAGTTCATAGTAAAATCCCGTTACTTCACTTAGACCAAATTGTTGTCTTTTTTCCAGAAAATCCTTTTCATATCTTTACTACACTCTGATCCTTAGCAAGTTCAGCAGCTGCAGGTCAAAGGCTGGTCCCTTGTTAAACTGATCCTTCTGCCTGGATGTGTTCCTCTGTGACCTGTGCTAGATTACAGTATATGGTCCTGCTCTGGCAGAAGGGTTGGACTTGGAAGAGATCCTGGATCTATTGATCTGAAGTCCCAACTGCCAACTCCTCTGCTCAGCACCAGCTTTCCAAAGCTTTCACCTCCTGCACAGCTGAAAGCACCAGTATCTGCCCTTCTGTCAAACTCTCACCATTTTGGGTCAAGACAGGTAAAATTAGTAAAGATTTAAAGATGGAGAATAATTCTGAGAAGTTTTTAGCACTCACACCAGAAAAGATAGGGGCTTTTCTGCTGCCTTGACTTTGCCCTGTGCCCAAGGAAGAGTGGCAGTGAGAAACAGCCCTCACTAAGAGCCACTTCACTGAGAAACACTGTTATCACAGAGAAAGCAAAACTCAGATATGTTCAAGTCCCCTTCGCATACTCACATCCTTGGAGTTAGAAAAATTACTTGAGCAAGAAATCAAAGTTGAGACTGATCTTCTCAGTGTCTTTCTCTATTTGAACCATCTGCAGAAATGGTTCTGCTCAGAAGTGTTTCTAGGACTGCCACCAGCACTGGTCTGCCTGGGTAAAACCATATTTCATGAGGCGGAAAATGGAGTTTGAGGAGCTTTTCCCAGCTATGACAAATAAGAGGGCTCCTCACCTGCCATCTCTCACACCCTCCTGCCAGCAACAAACAACCCATGGTGTCTCTGAAGGATTTTTCCAAGGTTCAGAGATTTTATCCTTTCATTTTCACAAGAAAAAAAAAAAAAAGTAAACCAGAAGTACTTTGGAGATAGAAAAACACTGGTTTAAACAATTAGTTGAAGTGCTATGATGTCTCACTGGTACCTGGGACATAAATACAGTGATTCAACTACATCCTTCCCTACTCAAATTATGCATTTGCAAATGTGCAATGACTGCTGTATCAGTGGCTTTTCTCCAAAAAGACAACTAATTCTTGGGTGAGGAAATAAAAATGTCATAGACACATGTATTTGGAAACATGACAGCATACAACAGTTACTGGGTAAAATCCTCTGGCCAGGCCAAGCAGCAAGTTAGAACAGGTGAAAAGCTCAGGAGGGATCACTGGAGAGCACAAATTAAACCTGCTCTCCTAAACCCTGTTAGTTGTTCAAAACAATCAGTCTTTTCTGTCCTTTTTCCCTTGTTCATTTGCTCACTCATACCAGCTTGTCACCATCACATCTCCCTTTTTCTCTCTCCTGAAAGCTCTTCACCACACATAGTGTCTCATTTAAATACTTGTTCTTTTGCTTGGGAGAACTGAGTGGGAGAGAGGAGGCTTTTAAACAGTAACTTCAAGGTGCAATTATGCCTTAAGGGATAATCATAGAATCATAGATATTAGGGGTTGGGAGGGACCTAGAAGATCATCTAGTCCAACCCCCCTGCCTGAACAGGATCACCTAGACCAAGTCACCCAGGAACAGATCCAGGTGGGTCTTAAGTGTCTCCAAAGATGGAGACTCCACAACCCCCCTGGGCAGCCTGTTCCAGA
>JANHGL010005966.1:0-10477 GCA_024611195.1 Ceyx melanurus | reverse complement strand
GTGCCGCCCCGCGCTCGGCTCTCCCGGCCGCGCTCCGCGCTGGCGGCGGCGGCTCCCGGGGGGCGGCGGGGCCCCATGGCCGGCGCGGCTCGGCCCCGGCCGCCGGGCAGCGCGGAGAAGCGGTGAGCCCGGCCCCACGGAGCCCCGGAGCGGGGGCCAGCGGCTCTCGGTGCGCGGCCGGCGGAGGCTATGCGCGGGGCATGATGATGATCGACACTCAGGTGAGTTGTGCTTTGTCTAACCCCGAGGCGCTTTCACGGTGCTTCCCTCCCCTTCTCCGTCCTTGCATCCCTCCGGTCTCCGGTGCGTAGTTGCGGCTCGGTCCCGTTCAGCGCCCCGGTTGGACGGGGCTCCCGGGTGACTAATGCGTGTGCGGTGCCGGGGAGCGGGGTGGGCTCTGGCGGTGGTTTCCCGGGGGTCTGCAGCTGCAGGTGTCGGTCCCTTGCTGATGGTTTCAACAACCGAGACCCCCTGGTCTGCAGCGGGAGCTTTGGCACCGGAGCAGCCTTTGCGCGGGGGGGAGGTGGGAGGGGGGAGCGGGGGGAGAGTGTTTTTATTTTGCTTTTAATCTGCGTATCGGGGAAGTGCGGCCAGGGGAAGCGGGGATGGAGGATTGCGAACCGAAAGCAAGACGGTGCGGGACGGGGTCTGGCCGCCAGCGCAGTGCGATGCTGCAGCCGCGGGTGAGCTGCGGGGCCGTCGCGAAGCTGCTGCGTTCGCTGCCAGAGAGCCGGGGCTGCGGCTCCACGGGCACCTCTTAGGCCAAGTGGCACCAGGAGGTCCCTTATCTCTCCCCGGTGTGTTTAAACGAAATCAAGCCGAGGTCGATAAAAGCTCTGCACTCAGAAACCTGCTGGTGCTCTCGGGGCAGGGGAGGGTGAAGCAAAGGTGTGAAATGGGTTGGGGGGGTCGGGTCTCATCAGAATGTGGCTCTGTGTTGGGTATTGATCTCTACTTTATATTCCCCTTCTCTTGCTCCCCTCCTGACCCCAGCCTTGGGAAGGAAGGTGGGGGTCTGTGCTGCTGCTTGGTGGGGGTGGTGGGAAGGCAGCGATGGCTCCTGGGAGCCTAAGGATGAATGAAGGGAAGGGCTGATGCAGTGATGGAAAAGTGAATTGGGATCCATTTCTGGACTGGAAATTGTGCATAGCAGAGCTGCCTCCTGCATCTAGTGGGTCCATTTGGTCTGGGACTTGTTTGCCATGATTCAACCTTGTAAACAAAGGTTAAATTAGCTCTGTTGGGGGTGTGAGAGGCAAGATCAAGTGCCAGCCTGAATGTGTGCTGGGTTGTGGCACATCCCTTTGGAAAGAGGGATTAACAACTAAACTACTGGGGTTTGGATTCCAGCCCTGCCAAGGGTCAAGAACAAGAGTACCCTGTCACCGTGGCCGTGCTGGGAGGTCTAGGAAATTATGGGTGTAAAACTGTGTAGAAAAAGATGTCCAGATCTGTCTCCCATATTGAGGGATGCATGTTGTGTTCCTATGGAGTACTTTGTATGAAGGTCTCACTTTAAGTCTTCCCATCCCTTTTATACTCACCCCCATTTTATATATGGGTAAGCTGAGGCATGCAGAGGTGTCTGCTACAAGCTGAGGATCCTGCATGGTGGGTGCTACAGTGGAGAGCACAGGTGAAGAGCCCTGATTCCACCTGTGTGTCTTCCATGAAGAGGATGAGCTGCTTTGCTGTTGAAGGGGTGCAATTCATCGAAGTCCTGTCATCTGTGACTACCACTTAAGAGGAATTAATTTCCAGCTGCAGCCGCACCCTGTGTGTTCATTCGGCTGTACAGCTACATTTTTCATGCCTCGTAAATGTTTCTCTCCCTGGTTGCTAAGGGAAAGACCCACACAAACAACTGGGAAAACTGAGTGTTGCAAAGTAAATAAGCTGAGCAAACAAGGAGGTGGTTTTTTTTTTGTTTAATCTCTGATCTAATTGAAGGTGTGTTGTTCAGGGTGTCATGACTTGTGAAAGCAAAGGTTCATGGGCAAGGGTGGATTTCAGCCTCTAAAACTGAAACCTGCATGGGAACTGGGTCAGAAGGTGGTTTCCATCCTGAACCAAGCTCCTGGAGCTGCAGACTAATCCTCTTTTTCCCTTGCCGGCCATTTGGGCTGGAGGAGGGAGCAGATGGACAAGCAGTGCTGGGGCTGGCGAGGGCAGGACACAGTGTGCAGGGAGCAGGGCTGGCACGGAGCTGGTTTCTGTGTCTCTCTCATCTGCTCTGAGACAGAGAATGGAGCTGTGGCTGAAGTGACTCCAATGGCCAGGAGTTAACTCTCGGTGGGGCTTTGCTGTGGGTAGGAGGGAGAGCTGGCAACAAGTGATGGCAACCAAGGCTCCAGCTGGCAGCAGGGTCTGGGAGGAAGCGGGTGGAGAGATGCAAAGTCCCTCCTCAGTGTGTTCAGCTGCTCCATCTGGAGCTCCCACTCATGCATGTGAGCGTGTGCCTGCAGATAGGGCTGATCAGACGTGAGCAGAGGCTGCAGCGACTGCTGCAGGCTCCAGAATAAATCTCTAGGATGCTGTCATGATTGATTTGACATCCTGTAGCTCAGTGCAGTTTGCATTGGGGTCAGTTTGCTTTGAGATTACTCTTTTTGTGAAGAAAGGAGAGGCTTTTCAGAATTTTGTTTATTCTGAGAATCTTGAGGGTGCTGTTTTTCAGTTCCTCACAATGTTGTTTTCACTCTGCCATTCCCTGGATGGTGCCTGGCTGCTGGACCTTGAGAAGCAGGGGTCCTGATCTTGTGTGATAATCTTATAAGCAGTCTGTGCTATCCATCAACACTGGTTTTGCTTCTGATACCTTTCCCATCGCTATAGCAACATGTCTCATGAGGAAGCCAGCACACTTTCCAGGTGCTGTATGCGGAGAATCTGCTTCACCTGCCACCAAACTGCAATCACTGGTGGAGCAGGGGTGGCTTAATGGGCAATTGCCCACAGCTGTTAGTCTGTGGGGGCAAAGAAATGTCTCTGAGCTCCCTGGGGCTGACCTTGTTCTCCCAGGTTTTCCTACTGCCTGGGATATCAGGGTGACATGTTGGGGAGTGCAGGGATTCTAGTGCCAGGATCTGGGATTTCTTTCCAAAGGAGATGCTCAGGATGGTGTCTGCTAGCTTGCCACAGCTCTCTGAGTGTTAGGGGCTGTTTGCTTCTTACCTGCTCTCCTGGTCTGTAGAAAGATGCAGGAAGATGTGCTTCACCTGCAGGGTGCTGACGGAGGAGAGGGGTTGCTTGCCTGCTTTTGCCAAGTGAGTTTGCATCTTCCTCCACCTCCTCCATGCACTGCAGTCACTAAATGAGCTCTGGGACTCTCCCTTTTCCTGCCTCACCTCCCCATCCCGCTGTCCTTTGCCCCTTTGTGCAAACCAGAGGCTGTCCCCAGTTGTTCATCTTCTGGTGGCTCCCAGGGCTGCTGCAGGGATGCTTGCTGCCGCCTCGGTGCTGGTGGGGGACGCGTTTTGCACGCTGTTATCACCGGTGGGAGCTCTAAGGCTGTGCCAGTGCCCCGTGCGAGCAGACCGTGGGCTGCCCGGCCGCTCGGGGCCAAGTGGGGTTGTGCAGCAGATGGCACTGTTGTTTTCCCGATGAGTTACTGGGTTTTTTCTTCATCGGTGGTGACGGGAGCCAGGACGTGGCAGGCGCCCAGCTCCCTTGGAAAGCTTCGTGCACACCAAGCTGGGCTCTGCTGCGGGAAGCAGGTCCTTGATGTTTGCACCTTACTCATCGAGGAGCTGTTTGGCTTCTTGCTGATGAGTACTGTGAGCCAGCCCCATCCTTGGAGACCTGAGAGTCGAATCTCAAAGCCACCGTGGGCTGGCTGTGAGACCTCAGCAAGGCCACATCAATCACCGTGTCCCTCCTCTGAGAAGAAAGCCCTGATCCACAGCTCCCTTTTGTGCTTGTTCCCACTGTCTCCAGTCAACCCATCCCCCAGCTTTCCCTACTCTCAGTAAACAACAGGCAGACGTGTGACCTTTCCATCAGCAGTGGGTGGGAGAGGAGCCTTTGCTGCTTTCCAGGCTGCCACATCTGTGGGGTTAGTGCTGGTACAGTATCATTTAAACAGATGCATGGGGCAGTGTGGTTGATCCAGGGTCTGGAGCAGCGCTGGGTGATCAGGAGTGGTGATGGCAGCTGCTGCCAGGGAGCTCTTTGGGTGTTGAGCTGTCTCCCAAATACCCAGTTTGCTCCCAGATAGCCAGTTTGCTCTGCCTGGAGCCAGCCCCAGCTGCTGTGGGATCCTCTGGCAGCTGTGGAGTCTCCAGATGTTGGAAGGTTTTGCTGCTGGGACTAACTCTGGCCTGCGTGACCTTTAGTGAGGATTCACCCCTCGGTTTTCTTTGGGGATTTGCATTTTAAATGACATGATTTCTCGGGGACCTTTTGGCTCCCAAGTCACTCCGGGTGTTCCCAGGCATTTGCCCTCAGCCCTTTGCCCCCCGGGGCTCTCGGGGTGGGCTCTCCATGGGGTATCTCTGCAGATATTCATTTTCTCCACTGATTTCTTTTTTCCCCTTCAAGTTTTGGCCGTGGGTCAAAGACAATGTTTGTAGACACGAGCTGACGTCAAAGGCGGCTTGGTGGTGGCGTGCTGGGGGATCACAGGCTTCCAGGACAGAGTTCCTGCTCCCTTGAGGGTTGGGACCTCAGCAGGAGTTCATCCACTGCAAAGATTTACAGCCTCACGGTGCCCTCGGGTTCACTGAGCCGTGCCCCTGGGGCTGGTGAACGTTGTGTGCTCCCTGGAGGAGCTGGAGCTGCAACACCACATCGTTCAGCACCCTGCCTGGAGAGAGATTTCGAGGACAGGGGGAAGGAAGGGAGAAGAGGCAGGGAGGGGGAAGGAAGGGACACAGTGGTGCCGGTGGGTCGCTCACCTGCTGTAGCTCCCAGAGGGTGGGGAAGCCCTCCTTTGGTCTGCCCTGCTTCTGTGTAGGGTCTGGAGAAAACCAGAGAGGCTTTAGATGCGGTGCCAGAGCTCTGAGATGTCAAAGCATCCCAGATGAAGCTCCACATCTCCCTGGGAGGGTCTAGAAAAGGAGGAGGGGGAGAGAAAATGAGTGAGGTGTGTAGATACTGACTGCTGTAGGCTGACCAGGGCTAGGAGGGGTCACTTGTGTGGCAGGAGAAGCTCCTCTGGCATTACCAGAGGAGGGGATTTGCAGGTTGGTGGCAGAGCCTGTGGGCAGTGCTCTGCCTGGGATGCACCACGTGGCCACATGAACTGGCTCACAGCCTCCCCAAAGGTTCTGCTGGCTGACAGGATCCTGAAGCAAGGCTGTCTGTCTGTCTGTCTGTCTTGCACCCTTGTGGGTTTCTCAGGACATCCGCTGTTCCTTTTTATCTTTCCTCTGTGTGCTCCCAGTCTGTTTCCCACTCTCCTGCTGCAAACTCCCTGCCTGGCCTGGAGGCAGGAAGCAAACACTGCTGAGGCCACAGTCAGCACTGAAGGAGCCCTCCTGGCTCCGTGTGAGCCCTTGGCACGGGATGGAGAGGTTGGGGTCACAGCACAGGGCAGCCCCCAGGCCACTTGGAAATGTTTGGCAGCCACCCTGCTCTGGCCTCTCGGCCCCTTCTCACAGCGGATTTCCCACCGTGTGTTTCCTGCCCATCCCTCTCCCTGCCGTGTCCCACATGGTCCCAGCTCCTCACCTCCCTGGGGAGGAGACTCCACGGGTGTGAGAAACGGCCACAGGCAGCCGAGGTGGCAGGACAAGGTCCAGAGGGGGTAGAAACACCCCAGTCAGGGCTGGCTGTTGCAGAGTGATCTGCCCTGAATGATGGGGAACAGGGAATGCAGCCCTTGGCTGCTTTCCAGCCCCTCTGCAAGGGGGGAAAGCTGGGTCAGGTCTGCTGGGAGATGATAGAAGAGATGTCCCATGGTTGAGATGTTGACTGTGCAGGCCCAGAAAGCCCCTGCTGTGGGGTGTGTGCAGGGAGGATCTGGGTGCACACGGGGAGGCTGGAGGACCAGGGAGGTCTCCTTTCTCCGGGTGGCTTTTTTCCCTGGGAGAAATCCCCCGTTAGCTGCCTCGTGCCTGGCAGGCCACGGGGAGTGCAAACGCTCGGAGCTCGTGGTTGTTGAAGGGCCCTGTTTTGCTTGGCAGAGGTTGAAAGTCCCAGCAGGCTTCAAACCCTCCCGTTCTGCATTTCCATGGTGATAGGCAGGCACTTCTGGGGGCTGGGCTGTCCTCAGTGGCATCAAAATAATGCGGCTGGGGCAAGGGCTGTGCCTTGGTGTGGTGGGTCTGCAAGCCAGAGCCTGTGGTCTTGTGCAGGGGAATTGGACACATTCCTTCCCCAGGGCTCATGGAGGGCAATTTGTTCTGCCCCCAGCAGCATGTGCACTAAAAAGAGAGTTTTTGTAGGTGAGCTGTGCCCAGCCTCCTGCTGTCACTACATGTGGCACTGGTGGGATGCCTGCAGCATCCTCCTGTCCCCTGACAGCCTCTCCTGTATCTCTGCATTCCTAACCCACCGTGGAGAACTTTGCAATGCTGTTGGAATAACTAATGGAAGGGAAGGGGAGATGACTCATAAATGTTTCCACAGTCTGGAGAAGGTTGATTTCCCCTGGTGGAAAGGCATTATCCCCCTCCTTCCTCAGCATGAAACCTCCTCCTCAGGTTAACCACTGCAGATATCCCAGCTGTGCCACTGGGAGGGGGATGTGGACCTGAGAGGCTTTTAGTCAGGTGAGGCATCATCCAGGCACCTGCTTTTTGCATGGGGGCACAGCCCCTCTCGTGGCACTGGGTGGGAGATGTGGCCACAGCACCCACAGCTGCTCCAGTGTCCACCCGTGTGGCTCAGCAGCAGCTCCTCAGAGCTTCTCAGCCTCATACAGAAAGGCAGTATGGCTCTGGGGATTTTTAAATCTCTACAAGCTTGATTTTGCTTGTATTTTTCCTTTCTTTTCAACTGGCTTGTTGTTGTAAACTAAAGGAGAGGGATACAATCTTGGAATGTTTTGCAAATAGAAGCAGTCTAAAATGTATCCTTTCTCCTTAGAAAGTCAATGAAATTCACATTCTTCCCTGACCTGTTTATATATTTTGGCCAAAGCAGCAGCTTTTCTGCTAGAAACATACACGAGTACAACCAGGGTGGTGATCGTAGAGCTATAGAGTTGTAGAATGGTTTGGGTTGGAAGGGACCTTAAAGCTCATCCAGTTCCAAGCCCCCCTGCCATGGGTGGGGACACCTCCCAGAGACCAGGTTGCTCAGAGCCCCATCCCCATTAGGATGAGATCAAAATGCAGAGAGAATTCTCAGTATTTCAGGGGCCAAGTCCTGTGAACTTAGAGATGTGGGCACCATTTTTCTGTGCAAGGCCTCCTAGCTTCTTTGCACTCTGGCCTGTGGCCAAAACATGTGTTTCTTGGTAGGTTCCAACGTGTCTCTGGAGGGGCCACCAGTGACACGACCCCTGCGTCCGTGTGGGTGTCACAGCCCCTGCTTTGGGGGGATCCACCCAGCGCCTCTCAGAGCTGCGCTGGGTGGCTCCAAGTGCTTATATAACTCCCCTCTGTGCCGTTCCCAGTGCTGCTTGAAAGGGTGTTTAGTTAATAGGATTATAAAGCTTTCCTGTCGTTAGGCAACGGAAATCAATGGTGGGCCTCCGGGGCTGAATTTCATCCGATTTACCAGCGCAGTCACTAGATGGCTGTGCTGGGTGTGCGGGGAGAGACCCGCACGGTGCGGGAGGAGGAGGAGGAGGGGTGTGCGGGAGGAGGGATGCGCCCCGTGCCGCGCAGGTGGAGCCTCCCGCAAACACGGAGGATGCTCCCGGTCCTCCTGTTTCTCCAGCCATAGGGACCCCCCCCGGTCGGTGTCTGGCTCCACGCGGGGATGCTGGTGCTGGTCCCTGCAGTGCCACCTCCTGCTGGTCTCTGCGGTTCCACCTCCATGTCCCGAAGCACGTGTTCCTCAGCTCTTGCCTCTGCTGCTGGGCTGCTGTGGGAAACCCAGGCGTTTTCCCTTTCTCCAGGCAAAAATGCTGGCTTGACCTGCAAGCTGAGAGCAGGCACTGCCCTGCAATGCCCGAGGGGCTTTGCCTTCCTTTCTGCTGTAAGAAGGTGCCCGGAGAGGGGGTTGGTAGATGGCTCATTAATCTGTGAATGCAGTGAGCTCACCACTTGCCCTTTCCAAAACACAGCAGGTTCCCAGCCCCCGAGGGGCTGCAGAGCTGGCAGGGGATGGGGCCGGGGGGGGGCTGCAGCCCCTCCATGGCAGGCTGTAGGGCTGGGCTGTGCTGGGGCCAAGCCTGGGAAAGCTGAGGTCAGGGAAGGGCCTCTGTGCTCTCTGGACTGTGTCACCAAAACTGACAGCATTGGAGTTTGGTTAGTCCATCCCTGCCATGTCATTGCCTCCCTTGCCCTCCCGTGAGCTCCAGGCTGCCTCTCCTGCTCTGAAAGTCAACCTGCTTCAGGAATCTGGCCGTGCCACGAGCATTTCCCATCCCCACGGCTGACAGGAGGTGGTGGAGAGAGGACCACACGTGGTGAAGCCTTCTTTAGAACACCTAGCCTGCAAATCAAGCTGGAGAGAGAGGACTGGGAGAGCCTTTAGCTTTGTGTATAGAGCTGGAAACCTCCGAGCTGCCACAGCCACGTCTCTTATCTCTCTGAGCCTGCAGCTTGTTGTCTGCCAAGTGACATGGAGCAGTGATGTGGACCTGCAGATAACCTCTTGGCCACATGTTATGTACACTGAAGTATGTATGAGGAGCTGAGGTGGCTTTAGACTCCATGGCACAGCACCCTGCAGATGTGAGCAGGCTCCAGGGATGGGGTGATGGGAATCTCCTCCTTTGGGTTTGCTTAAGCTTCAGCTAAGCCCTGGAAAATATGCTGAAGGGAACAACCCTGCCCAGTGCTGGAGGCTTGGCCACGTGAGTGAATTATTGGATGCTTTGCCTTTGGTGAATGCTCCAGGTAATGTTGTGCTGTTCGTGACCTCTGCGTACCCCCTGTTTGTATGCAGGCCTGGATCCCTCCAGACATGCCCAGAGAGATGCCCTGGCCTGGCTGCCAGTCTGGGCTCTCACTCCAGGCAGCTGCTGCTCTGACCTGGTTGGCAGGTGGAATAAACCCTTGCAGATAAGTTCTAATTGGTGACAGCAGGAATTGTTGTGGCTTGTGGTACCCTCATCTCTCCCTTTCCCCCAGAACCTTTGTCTTCTCCAGCAGAGTTGTTGTTTTCAATGAGAAGCTCTTGGTCGTGCTGAGTTGCTTTGTGCTTGCCCAGGTCCTGGTGAGGTGGCTGGCCCAGAGCTACCAGGGTGTGCTGATGTTTGGTTGCTTATTCTTGACCCTGTTCTTTCTTAAATCTATCTGTGCTGGAGTGCTGTGGGCTCCCCTGACAGGAGGACGTTTTGAGAGATGATGAGGCTTTTCCTTGTTAGTCAAGCTGGCAGGGAACAGCTGTGATGGACACAGGCAGTTTGTGGCATCCTCCCACACCTCTGCAGCTCCCAGTTCCTAAGCCTGCCACGTATGCCCAGCCTGGGAAGCTGGGCACCTGTGCATCAATATGGTCATCCCAGCAATATAGTCCCAAAACATTCAGACCTGCTGCTGGGGATTTTCCTGCCTGAGAGCTCTGCCCAGGCCACTGGCAGCACAGAGTGGCTGCAGCTGGTAGTTCAGGTGGTACCTGTGATGGTGCTTGGGCAGGAGGGAGTGGGAAGCTGCTATGGGATGCCTGCCCAGGGATGGGGTCCTTCCTCTACCTGGTGGTGCCCCTCCTAGAGCAGCTCTGCCCCCTTGGACTCCTCACCCATGAGCACTTGGGGGCTGCTGCATTAGTGTCCCCAGTCTGGGCTCTGTCTCTGGGGGGGAGGGTGGCTACAGAAACTCAATAAACTGTTGCCATGACAGCCTCGAGCTCGGCTCCCTCCTGATGCTGTTCCCACCATGACAGCTCGATATCAGCAGCCCCCCTGGGACTGATGGCAGCAGGATAAAGCATTTCCAGCATGGGACGAGGCAGCTGGATCCAGGCAGCAGAGCCCATTTATTATCCTGATGATGCAGGGAAATGGGCTCAGAAGCAAAAAGGGGGTGTGTGGGTATCAGACAGTCCCTTTCCCGTGGTGGAGAGATGGTTCTTGGTCTTCTTTGCATCCTCATGAGCTGCACCTCTGCTCTCCGTTGCTGCAGTGACCGTCTCCATGGAGACCAGTCCAGCCGCATCATGGGGACCATGGAGCAGGGGGAAGCCATGGGGAAGCATCCCCATCCCTTCCCCACCTCCTTATCTCCTCTCCACAGGGACACGATGGCTCCCAGGGTGCACTCAGTCCCCAGGGGAGCGTGACAATTGAAATCACTCAAGTGGCAAATGTGTGGAGGAATCCCGAGAAAACTAATTGGTTTTCCCCCCCCTCCCCCCGCCCACCCCCCCCCCCCCCCCCCCCCGACCTCCTGCTCCCTCCCGCTCTTTTGTGTTTGCTCTC
>JANHGL010005962.1:85573-97755 GCA_024611195.1 Ceyx melanurus | reverse complement strand
ACAGAAAAAACTGAAGTCTGTACTTATGGTGGGACTACCAAAACCAATGTATAGCCATGGATCTACCCCATAGGTGGTCTAGAAAAGAGCGTAGGACGGAGCAGACTTGTAACATGTTCTTGCACGAGAATGTTGTGAATAAAACCTGATGAGTCATGCTTTTAGTAAATGTATTTGTACACCTAAATGCCTGATAGATTTGTCTTTGGGCAAGAAAGTGTGGCACTGGATGCAGTTGTTTCGTTTCATATTGGGAAAAACTGCTTTATTAATGAGGATTGTAGATTAGCTCACCTGCTCTTCAGTGATTGCACTGCTCTGTGCTTTCTGAAATTGCTTTTGGAGCTATAGCAGCCCAAACAGACTTTCCTATTAATACTTTATTAGAAAAACCTACGTCTGTTATAAATGTCTTAAATTTACTTTTTTGATAGTATGCATACCATATGCATGGAAGATATTTTAAAGGCTGTTTCCTGCCTTCTCTGCAGTAGCTGTTGGGTTAAGACGACTGGGTTTTTTTTTGTTGTTTTTATTGGGTTTTTTGTTGTTTGTTTGTTTTTGGTTTTTTTAATGGTAGTTCTTATCATCCATAGGGAAAACATCTTAATCGTTTTTCTTTATTTATTTTTCTTTGCTTGTGTATGAGGGATATGTCTAAATGTCATTCCAGAAAATGCTTCTTGACATATTTCCCCTTTAAAAAATGAACAGTTCTATCACTAATTCCTTTAGGGTAAACAGTACAAACCTTGACTTCAGACAGGGAAATTTAACAGGCTATTACTTTTCTGCCTGTGTTGAAGACAGCTGAGCTCTGTAGCTTGTGCGGTAGCTTCCTGGATTACAGGGTAAATCGTAGATTTAGGACAGAATGAACAGCAAAATCCTTCCAAGCAGAACTAAGTCATTAATCTGTATTGCGGAAATTCCTTTTTATAAGGAGACAGCATTGTAATGGGACTGTATTCAAGATCAAAGTTTATCACTGGACATGCAGTGACTTTGTGAAAGCAACATAATTACAGCAGCTCAGACACTTAAACTATGCACTCCTGGGTTTTGAACCTGCCGATATTGGCATCAGATGTGTGACAACAGCGCTCGACGTTCATGTCCACAGAGCGGGTCCTGCCTGGCTCTGGGTGCACTTGATCGTGGTCTGTGGATAAGAGAATATGTAACTTGTATATGCACAAACCCCCGCAGTCCTAAATTATCACCAAAAAGCCTTTATACAAGGCTTGATCACTCCTGTGTCTGCCAGGTGTTACATAGGTAGATCGTGAGGTTGGAAGGCTCTCGTCCCGCAGAAGCTACAGCTGAAGGCTCTGCAGCCTGATGCCAGGTAACGGCCTCACCCGTAACCTGCACAACCTATCGCTACATCCGGTGAAAAGCTTTGTAGTTTTCCTCTCCGCGTTCCCAGGACCAGGGTCTCGCTCTCCTCTCTCCGGCCTTTCCCCGGCTGACGGGACACACACACGCACACACCTGGGGCAGGCCCGGCCCGGCCGCTCGCGGCAGCGGCTCTCGGCGCAGGTAGGGCACTTCCGAAGAAGGTGAGCCTCGGTGTTCCGAAGCTGGAGCCGAGGGAGGGCATCGCGCCGACAGGCCTCGGTCCGCCCTCCAGCGGAACGGAAAGCCCAGCACGTCCACCAGCCAGCCTGCGGGGACGTTTCCCGGGGTGGCCCCTGCTCGGCTGCGGTGGCCGGCGGCGCGGCGCCGCTCGGGGAGAGCGCCTCCCCGCTTTACGGCTGCTGAAAACCTCCCTGGGCGAGCGCGGGGCAGCCGTACGGCGCCGGGGCACCCACCCGGGCGGGCAGGTAAAGCCGCGGGGATTGAGAGGGCGGGCGGGCCGGCCCCGTCGGGGGAGCGCTGGACCCGCGGTACCGGCATCCGCACTCTGGGCTCGAGCCCGGTCCGCGGGCTGCTGTGGATCCTGGCTGTAGGCCGGGGCTCGCCCTCACGCCGGCGCCGCAGGCAGCGGGGAAAAACTTTGTCAGAGTAAGGTAGTTTAGTGGGTGTTTTTTCCTAAAAGTAACTGTGAACTTGGTAAGAAAAAGTAGCTCCGAGCCGCAACGGCTGCTCCGCCCGCACGTCCCGTGGTGAGGCGAGCGGAGAACCCGCGTCCCTCTGGCGCTGGCATCCGCTGATGACGAGTGATCGACTCCGGCCGGGCACGGCGGGTCTCGGGGGCATCCCCCTCTGTGTCCGGGCTGGGTCGGAGGTCGTGGCTCTTGCAATTTGCAGTCGAACAGGTAAATCTGCCTTGCAAATGTGCCCGACGTAAATACTATCGGCTGGATTCTCCCGCTTTTTTTTTTTTTTTTTTCATTCCTGCTTCTGAATTACTGCCTCGAGTTACTCAGTGTTCTGTAATTTGCTTTCTGTTCACTCAACTGTATTGAGAAATTAGATGCAAGTGTTATCTCGGCCAGATTTAGGAACTAAACGATGTGTTGAATTGTTAGTTCTGTAAAGCTTTTAAATATTGAAAAAAACACCCGAAAACACAGTGTTATGTGACATATTGGAAAACTTTCTGAAAGCCATCAAAGCAATGAGCTGGATGAAACCATGCTTTCCTTTCCTTCGTTTTGTGTGCGCTCAGGTTATCTGAAACACAAACCACTCAAGTGGTTTCAGGACAGGCTAACACTGTAGTCTTGCTGTGTGATCCACAGCATCTTTACTTCTCCATCCATGTGGAGCTCCTTGACTTGAGTAGGTTTCTGTAAATCTCTCTTATCTGAGATGCCCTTAAAAGTGTAATTAAAATATTATCTGTAAAGGCTTTGGAGTTGACACTTGCAAACCGTGCTAAGGCATCTTGCTGACTTCAGCTAAAATTTGCAGTGTTGTTGCTGACTCATCTGGACAGAAATATTCAAGGGAAAAATAAAGAATTTGGATTTTTACCCTAATATGAACTGCCCGTTTCATGTTGGTTTATTATTTGGTTAGTATTTCTTGCTTTTACAGGCAAATTTATTTGTTCAGTGGTTAGCATATGGAAGGCATTAGATGACTGAAGCTGTAATGATGCCAGAGCCCTGTATATCTAGCAATGTATATATATTTAGAATTGTAATCTAAAGAGCTCTTGTGTGGGTCCCAGTGCATCTGTATGCAGCATTTATTTCTAGTATCTTCAAAAGACAAGAGAATATCTTCTGAGTTTTGGTCTGGGATCACATTCCTTGTGGATGTTTTAACTGTATGATAATCTGCCATAAAATTAATCACTTTGAAATAGGCCAAAGAATGAGATTTCATATCAGACCTTTTGCAGAGTTTTTTTTTTCAGATGGAATCTTTAGTTGAAAGCTGTAGCGTTAAACATGTGTTTTCTTACAAAAAAAAAAAAAAAAAGAATCCTGCAGAAACCCACTTTTTTTTCCAAGTTTCATCAGGTTTTTCTTGTGTACATGTCTATCTAAACTTTGCAAGTTTTTTTTTTCACATCTTGAAGTGAAAGCAGTTTTACTTCGTTCACATTGTGAGCTGGGACAGTATTAACCAGCCACATTGCTTGACAATGAAGCAATATTCCTGTTTGTGCTAATGGGAGGCTTTTTTGTTTGTGTCAAAGAGTTCGGTCCAGGTTGTTTATCTAAAGCAGAAAAAAGGAATTAAGTGGTACAGATATAAGAATTGTCCAAGTTGATAAAAAGATGCTCATGGTTCATATGGGTGTCATAAGGTGCAGATATTTTGTGGAAGCAGCTCACAAGAGTCATGCTGAATCATATGACTTCCCGCTCTGTTGATTTTTCATAGCTGAAGTCTCAGCTTGTCACTTACTGTGGTACACCTGCATTATTTTTCCCCTTCTTAAATAACCTCCGGGTATGAATACCAACTAGACAAAAATAGACCTTAAAAGTGCCTTTTCCTCCCCCTTAATAAACAGATTTCTTTCCGAAGAGTAGTTGCTAGTGATGCACGAGTAACACTCCAGGGCATGTGTGCTGTAGATGTTCATTACTGTTAATCTGTCAAATTGACATTTTCTAGATCCTCACACTTATTCACTGGCTCTGGAGTTCCTACTCTAAATGTATTTTTGTTGGGCAATGTACCATTCCTTCAGTATGGTGTATTTCTGTAGTCTAGAATCTATGCTTAGACTGTTGTCTGTTGGTGGTGTGTTGTGTTTTGTTCTGCTTATTTTTGTTTTTTTTTCCTGTTTTTCTTTTTTCTTCCATTGTGACATTTGCTTCATTTTTTTAAGCACATGCGTCTTTATAAATGAGTTGATTAGGAATATGCAGTGTAACACGAGGAGGTAATTGATAGGTAGCTCTGAATTAGTGATAAAATTTATAAAACTGAAATACAGGCATCTTATCTCCAGGTGTGAGATAGAGAATAGATAGTGAATGTAGGTGTGTGTTTTTTTTGGGGTGGCAAAATTGTTTCTTGCCACATGGAGATACAGTGGTGCCAGTCTTGTTTCTACTGGGACTTGACTTGTTGTTTGTTTGATCTGTTGGAAGTAGCAGCTTTCTGTGACTATTTTTGTTTTGTTCTTTGCCTGATGTGTCTCAGCATAAACAGGTAACTGGTGTCTGGGATGTCAATCATATTTGTTCTGATACTTATGCCAAAACCTTTTGTTAGGTGTACACAGGAGACCAACTCATGCTTGTATCTTCTCTATAGGTTATTGGCAATCTAGCAATGACTGTATCTGTCTGCGTAGGAACTGCCAGTAGTGGGAATAGCAGAACTCTTTTGTGTTGTTGTGAGGAAATGGATTTCTGTGGATACAAAATGTTGGAGCAGCACTCCCATGGAACATGCACCATGGCTTAGTTCACAAGACTGCTATGTTGGCTACAGCCTTCTGTAGCAAAATTGTGTTGTTGATATTTGTGTTTTTGTTTGCATCTTCTGTATGATAAATTTCTGAAACTCCCATATGTGGTCTTTTGATTGCAACAGTACTACTTTCAAGCAAAATCTCAGGTGTGATGTCTCTTCTGTCCCTCTGTCCACCAGCATTTCTTTCCAAATGCTTGGCTAACATTGCTAGAGTAATGAAAGCGACATTTGTCTGTATTCCTGACTTCTGTGATTCATCTATTTTGTATGTGTGTGTGTTTTGTTATTATTGATTTTTGTGCTCTTCTCTAATTTGTGGTTTTGTTTTGTGTGCTTTTTTTAAATTTTTTTTTTTAAGTCAGTACTAGATTTAGATTCAGAAGCCTCACATCAACACAGCTGTACTATTTAACAGCAAAAACCCCTTGATTTCTCCCACTCCCACTGTGCACTTAAATCGTAAAGTGGAGTGAAGAGAAGAAACATTTTCCTCTTTTGTGTTTTTCCCTCTAATTTTCTTCAAGATTTTCATGTTCCTTAACTGCGTTGCTGAAGTGTTTGAGAGTTGAAATTTGACATGGAAATTGCCTCTGTGGAGAAGTAGCTCAGTGTTCTGACTGAGTTATGATCAGTTGAAAACAATGCACTCTATTCTTGGAGCCTTAGCAACATGTGCATTAAAAGCACTTTGTTTTTCCTCAAATATCCATGTACTGGTTCTGTCAGTTGTATATGCTTGGTTAATATTGCTGTGTGGGGAAGTAGGAAAGGTCATTGTTCATTCTACAGTATCTGTATATTTCCTGTAAAAGCAGAAATTAAGTGCAGGTCCTACAGCTCAAGCCAAGTGCAGAAAAGCAATTACTATCTACTTGAGGTGAAATCTGTTGGTCAGCTGGTCAGTCAAGAAGTAGGCAAAGAAAGGTTGGTGAACTTTGTTGTGGTTTCTAGTAGAAACGTGCTTGTAGTTCTGTGTGAATAGCCAAGAAGGACAGAATATGTACAGGAGCTGAATAAATGTAAGATGCTTCTATTTATTATTGATTCATTGCTTGTGTTGGAGGTCGTTAGCCTGACTCTGTTGACATTGGTTGTTGACTTCAGTGAGCTTTGACTTTGAATTTAGAGTGGGTAACTCAAACTCTGTATACTAGCAAGGGCAACCTTCCTTCTTTATACGGAGCTGAAGGATTAATCCATCATACAGTTCAGTGGTTTCTGTTTGAAAATCAAAGAAATGCCAATGAAGTACTATGCGTGCAGGGGGAGACAAATATGTAAGGGTCATTTGGGAGGTTTAATTTAGTCTGTTCCTTTGTTCGTTCTTCATTGTTGAGATTCTCAGGTAACTAATTTCCTTGAGGCCTTGAGAAGGTTCAGTATGATCCAATCTGTATATGACTGAGCAGAAAATGTGTAATATCTTTATATTTGACATTGATGAGAGGACTTCAAGAATCCTGTGTCAAATTTAGGTGTTCATACTTCAAGGAGGATGTAAAAGTCAAAAGAGAATTCAGAGAAGATCTGTAAGAATGAACAAGGTCTGAAAATAGCTCCTGAGGGAGATATTCTAAGAGCTTGGTATGTTAAATATAATCAGAGAGAAGGGCAAGGAGGAGCTTGATTGTGATGTTTTTGTGTATATGTATCTTGAACAGAAATTCTATGGTGAAGCAGAAAATTATGTTATAACAAGATCCTCTGGCTAAAATACAAGCCAGTCACATTTGCAATAGAAGTGAGAAATGTGTCTTCAGCAACGAGGGTGACTTATTGCAGGTTCTGATAGAATAGTCATCAAACAAAAATGTTCATTTGAATCTGATATTTTTCCTTTAAGATGTACCTAATTAAAAATTAATTGAGGGCCTATATCCATATTCAGTAGAAGTCAGAGTAGATATCTTAGTATGTTTTCTGTATCTAAATACACAATTCTACATAGAAAGAAAATAATAAAATATGGTTCTTTAACCCAGGATAATGTTGAAATTGGAATGGAGTTGATAGGAAAACCATTAATAATGTTTAAAATGCTTGTAAAAAAAACTTGTTTCAGAAGTTCTGTACTGAAGATTGAAGGTTGCTAAGTGATGTTGACAACAAAATTCTTTAGCAGTGGAAAGATGTTCATTACACTCAGTTTCTGCATTAGTAGGTCTTGGCCGTTGTCTGGAAATTCTAGATTAATGTGCTAGTTGCTAAGACTCCTTGCAGGTTTTATTAAATTTCTGTGGAAATAAAGATGGTTGAAGTCCAGAATCTGAAAGAAAGGTAAAATTAAAAAAATAGTAACAAAAATCTTGCCGTCATTGAGTAACTGTCATAGAAGAAAGTATTTGGGCTGTTTTTGAGCATAACAGGCCGATTAACAGAAGAGCCTGCTCTGTGTGTGTGTGTGTGTGAGTGAGTGAGTGAGTGAATTATTGGAGGATTTGTAAGGAGAGATTTGTAGATCCGGCAGAGATTTCAGTGGAACTTGTGTTATAATGTATCATCTCCCGCAGCAAAGAACCAGCACAAATGTTCTGAATTTTTTACCGTGCTTAATTTTATTTGCCTTTAGTAGGCATTGCTTTCAGGTCTTAGGCTTGGTGGAATTGCGGGCAGAGTACGGAGAAATCAAAAAATCGTAAATCAGAATAGTGAAACTTCCTTTTTACTCTTGAAGAGCAGAAATCAAGCTGAAGTGCAAGTCAGATAAGACATGACTGCCTTGTATACACTCTTCAGCTTTTTGGAAAAGGTAACAGGAGTCAGCTGTCAGTATGATGAGAAGATGGTAAAAATAAATGAGGAGGATTCACGTGAACCGACTTCACTCAATGAAACCAGTGTTTTTGCGTAAATCTATGAAGGTACTTAAGCAACAACCAAAGAATTGATGCGACGAACATGTTTTGGTGAACCAAATAGTGTAGCCAGTGAGGATCAGCTGGTTGTAATACTGCAGCAAACTAGAGCAGAAGTCTGCAGCTGGAAGGATTTTTGAGGGTCTGAAGATGGTTGTGCTTTTTGTCTTGAGTGATAAAGTGCAAGTATCCAGAAAGTTTCATGACACAGGCTGAAGAGAGAGATGGATATTTCTTGTAGAAATAAGAGAGAGATATGCACAGCTGTGGAATTTTTTTGTGTGTGTGTGTTTTGTTTTTGGTTGTTTTTTTCGGGGGGGGGGGGGGGGGGGGCCCAGTCAACAAATTCTAAGGCTCTTACTAGCAAGAATCTGTGCCATGAAATGTATTCAGTGGCTTAGAAACCAGTGGGTGATAGTTCTATAGACTACTGTTGGGGAAAAAAAAAAGGATTCCTAATACTGTAATTACAGCAAATCCTGTATGAGTGTGTGTGTGTGCAAGGTAGACATGTCTGACCATGCAGTGTTTTCTTTCCTTGCTACCATCAGTAAATTAATAGGTGTGTGCATATTTTCTTTTGGGAATGGCATTTACTTCATAAATGATTATTTCTTCATTTTGTATTTAGGCATTTTATTTGATGTTCTAAGTAGCTCCACACATTACATTAATCTTAAGCATGGCCTGAATTTGTTTCAAGCATTATCTTTGTTACAGCAAAAGAAATTTAACTTTTATGAAAGAGAGGAGGGTTTCTTAATGCACTGAGGTAGCCCTAAAACTTGTTAGTATGTGTGATATAAAGTGATATAGGCAAAGATTGTAGCTTGAAAAGATTAACTTTGGCAAAACTGTAATGAGAAATCTTTGTGTAGACTGATGGGTGAGAAATTCTTAAAAAAGAAATAATTTGCAGAAAACCATGTGTATACTGGCAATTTGCAAGTAGACTTGGGTGTATTTATCTACCCTTTATCGTTCTTATTTTACGGATGAATATGCTAAGTGCTATTCAGAATTATTTGGCCATATGTTGCTGTTTTTATGGAACTTCATTTTTCAGGCTTTTTATATAAATAAAATTATTATTTTCATGATGGCATGTAGTAAGAGGAAGAGAAAAGAATATTATTTCAACTGTTACACCTTTTGCAGACCAGATGGTGTTTGTATGTGGGGCTTCAAGTAAGTTTTACACTTTGAAGCTACTGCTTTGTTCCAGATTGTTTAAGTGAAATTAGTGTTTCTAGCTCTCCTGGAGCATACCAGGTTGTGGTACACTCAATACCAGTGTGTTTTAAACGCTGCAAAGGTGTGGAGTTGCACTGACCAGTTCCATTTAGCTTTATTTGTGTAATATGGATTGGAGTTCATGTGCAGGGAAGAGCTGCTTGCTTAACATTTGTCTTATGCTGTAAACAAGGACTGAGGTGAGGCTGAATGATCTCGGGTTTCTGCCTCTTCATCGGTGCCTTTTTACAGATGACTGTAGCACTTGACTCTGCCAGACTGACTTCCTTCAGTTGCCACGACTTTGAAGAGCTGACAGAGAGCAGTCTCTTGGTGACATTAGCTAGCTCCTTTAACACCTTTGGATGCATCCCATCTACTGTCACAGTTGATTCTTTACAGTCAGTTTGACACAATTTGTGGGCACCAGATTTGATACAAAACCCTTCAGGAAAAATAGCTGGCAGGTGATTAACTTTCCCATTGGTCTTTTGATGTGAAATATGAAATCCACTGGTCATGCCAGTTGTGGGGAAAAAACTGAATTTGGCAGTAAAGTCTCAGAGGAATTTGTAGGTGGGAACTGCAGGCTGCAGTGAAACTCTTAAGTTATTAAACATGCCTTTTTAGAAGTGTATTCTAAGAGATTTGCATCTGTGAACTGCAAATATCACACAGAGACTAAGGGCACGGATTTACATTGTATTGCTGTCTAAATTAGTTAACTGTATTTCACTATTACCTTATGTGTGGGGTTTTGTTTTGGGTTGGTTTGTTTGTTTTTTTTATTACAGAATTTAGACATGTTAAAAACATATGTTCCTTATGGTGATATCCTTCAAATTCCTTGGGCTTTGGACTAGTTTACTAGGGACAAATCCATATGAACTCTAGCACAGAAAATATTTCTTGAGTATTTCAAAGTGTAATTAGAGGGCAGCAAAGAATATTGAGCTGCTGTGGATACACACCTTCTATCTGCAACAAATAAAGAATTATGCTGGGGAATTGCATAATTTTGTAATCTTTCTATTGGTACTGTCTGTTGCTGTGGGACCCATTACAGAGGATGTACAATTGAAGGAACTACCTCTGAGAAGGAAACTGGAACCTCGGGGTAACCCAAGGGCTATATAAAAGTGAAATGTACTATGCCTCTGGCTAGTATAGTGACTGTCTCTGAGGCTGAGTTATGGAAGCCTATTAAAATAGTAATGGATTTACTCATTTAGAGGTCTCTGACAATACCTGTGGAAGAAAATAATTGAGAGATCAGGCTGCTATTGGTCTTAAAGCAGAGCACTGTGATCCAGGCTTCTCCACTCTTCTAAATGGGGTTGTAACAGCCATTCAGGACATGCATCAAGGTAGGAAAAAAGGAAAAAGTTGTTATTAAAAAGGGACTGTAGTAACATGGCATCAGAAACGTGCCTCTGAAGTTTTTGTTTTACTAATGAGGTTCTGCATTACTGTATTAATTGTGAATAAAGGCTATACAATAATGTTTATGTAAGTGCTTACATGAGAGACATATGTGAAAATACTCAGAGAAGCCTGATCTTGTTTTCTGGCCATAGTGTTGACCCAGAGCTGATATGGCAGCATATGTTCCACATGATCAACTACTGGTTATTCTGTTGTCTTTTACAGTCACAGACAAGCATGCAACAGTATCCAGTTTCCCCCCCCCGATGGAATAAGAACAAATGCAAATATATTTTAAAATAAAATTGAAATTCTTGGTTTTCTACCAGCTAATCACATGTGTGAGGTGCCTGAGTGGCTGCTATTTGAAAAACACATACAACATGGGCAAATATGTCTGGCACAAGCCAGATGGTTTGATTGTTTTTGACTTTATGGAAGTAGTAAAAAAAACCCAAAACCAAACAAGAAATGTAGTGGGCAAAGAGGCTGTTGAGATCATGGTCTTCCTCAAAGGGTGGGGGGGGAGGGGAAGTGGTGGGGTGTTGGGGGAAATTCCATCTCTAGTTCTGATCAGTTCACAGACTTTGTGATTTTAATACAGAACTTTTCCTGATTGCCGAGTTGTGGCTTCTTTTCTCTTGCTTCATCCACCTGCTTGTAACACTTTCAAAAATGAGTATTTTGTGACATGGTTTCTCACTTCCATCCTTGTTCAAAGTAAAGTTCTGTTTTTTCTTCATGTTTTTTAACAGCTGTTTTTCGTAAGTGTATATGTAGAAAAAACTGTCATTTCCCATGTAGTCTAGCTTGCATTCTGCACTATTAATACTCCATTGTAACAAAAAGTGATTCTGCATGGACACTTCATTCTTGATATATTTTTTATGCCAGCAGTTAAGTCTAGATTTTGAAGTTGAGTGGATAATTAACTGTTAAATGGCAGAAGTTTAAATTCACTAAATTTGGATGTGTGTTTTACCAAGGTTTTGGGTTTTAAACTCAAATCTAGAACGTTCAAAGGTCCAGCACTTCAGAACTACCACTTCCCAGGAGCAAAAATTTTCCTGGGATGTGTGTTCAAACACAGGGTACTTATGTGGCACAAGTGTGGAGGTATGTTTTGTTTGGGTTTTGGTAACATCATTTTTCTGTGCTCCTTTTTTCCTTTTTAAAAAGGAGTATAGCACAATTTTGTTGAGTAACACGCAGATGGTTCTTGCATATAAATTATCTATGTACCTCTGAGTATAGGGAACTGAAATGCACATTTTCATGTATGTAATGGTTATATACTAAAGTGTTTAAATGTATAAGAATTTATATATATGCAGTCTTGATCAGATAGGCTTATGGCTTCTGAAAGGTTATTGAAAATAGTTCCAGTAGGGTTGTAGTGAATATTTAGAGGCTTTTTTCCCAGTTCCTGTCCTAAGAAGAGCGTGATATGTATTACAGGATATGTGTGTTTCTTGGGCAATACACAGTTTGAACAGTTACTGAATTGTTACTTAAGATTATGTGAAAGGAACCTGAGCTTGTCTCCCTTTTGAAATAATATTAGTGTTTAGTTTATACATTGTATTTGTAATGCTAAGATTGAAGGAATTTTGTGGTCTAGTTGCCAATAGATGAAGGGTCTATAGAGATGTCTTTGGGTATTAGCATCCGAGAGCAGATGTATTGACTGTCTTTGGAATCATAGAATGGAATCACAGAATTGTTTGGTTGTAAGAGACCTTTAAGATCATCAAGTCCAACTATTCACCCTGCACTGCCAGGGTCCCTAAACCATGTCCCCCAGCACCACATCCACATGGTTTTTAAACACTTCCAGGG
>JANHGL010005962.1:60263-85473 GCA_024611195.1 Ceyx melanurus | reverse complement strand
AATCCATGTTGACTGGGCCTCATTATCTGGCTGTCCTGTATATGTCCCATAATAACACTCATGATGATCTGCTCCATGAGTTTACCTGGCACTGAGGTCAGACTGACAGGCCTGTAGTTCCCTGGGTCTTCCCTCTTACCCTTCTTGTATATTGGCGTCATGTTTGCCAGCCTCCAGTCAGCTGGTACCTCCCTAGTTAGCCAGGACTGTTTGTACGCAATAGAAAGTGGCTTGGTGAGCACCTCTGCCAGCTCCTTCAGCACTCTTGGATGAATTTAATCTGGCCCCATAGACTTTTGTACATTTAATCTGTGAAGCAGTTCACGTATTGTCTCCTCTTGAAAGAAACCTTGATACTATTCCCATCTCCATTATTTGGTTTTAGAGGCAGATCACTCAGTGAGTCAGTCTGGCCATTAAAGACCAAAGCAAAAAAAGCCTTGAGTACCTCAGCCTTTTCCTCATCCCCAGTCACTAATTCTCCCTTTGCATTTAGCAAGGGGGGGAGATTCTCCCTAATCCTCCTTTTGCTGTTTAGGTACTTGTAGAAACTTTTTTTGTTGTCTTTTATGTTAGTCGCCAGCTTGAGCTCGAGCTGAGCTTTTGCCTCTCTTGCTCTATCCCTGCATTGTCTCACAGAAAGGGAGGGATGGGGTGAGGTGTAAGGAAGCTTTCATCCAATCTTCCTTCCTGTAAAAGACTTGCAGTCCCAACATATTAAATGAGTGGGGAAAAAAAAGTATTAATGAATATCAAATTATTGTTGAATTATTGTAAGTAAAATACTTGCTCTTGATGCTGCCTCTTAATGCAGAATTGGCTTTTGTTTACTATGTCATTCAAGCATAAATAAGAGATTTGAAAAAACGTGCTCTTGTTCTGTTTTCCACAGGAAAAATAATGCTGTTGTATAAGGACTACTTTCTTATATTTGTTTAGCTTATTTTTCTTTCCTTTATAAAATAAAGTGTCTTTCTAGTTTTATGCTTTAAGTGTCAAAGCCTGAGTAATTTATTCCTTTTCCTAGCTGATACTTTGTGTGAAGCAGTTTTGAAGTCCAATTCTTTTTATATTTAATGGAGACACTTCTTTTTCTTTCTTTGGTTGAAAGGAGGTAATTAATGACGCTTCCTAGAAAGATGAGCTAGAAGTGTTACCAAAAAAAAAAAAAAAAAAAAAAAGAGGGGAAAGAATTTTAGTGACCTTCAGTGAATAATTATTTTTAGTACCAGTTCAAAAGTCTGAATATCACTGATGTCCTGAGAAGGCATAAAAGTGGCAGTGTAAAAGATATATCAAAGTCATTCAGTTTTTCAGAATGGAAATAAATGTGATTCAAATGGACACTGTCATGATGCTTAGATCTAAAAATCACATTAGTGGAAATTTGGATTTTATTCTGTTAGAAGGCTTGGATTTATGTTGTGGGTTCTGGAATGTATTAACTGAAAGCTGTAGGAAACACCTAGGAGATTATTGTGGTCCTTTCTAGAGAATGTTAATCCATTTATTGTTTCTCTTGCTTTGGAGGAGGTTCATCTAGAAACTTTTATTCTGTTGCATCATGTAATGAGAAGCATTATACCTGCTTTTTACTTCTATTTAAAGAGCAGATTGATGACAAGTTATACTGGTTTATGAGGAAAAGTGAAAAAGAATAGATTTTTTTCCTTGAAACTATATAGACAAAATTGTCTTATGGTGGTATGAGATGTACCTCACCAACTGGCATAAAATGCAGACTGATATGCTTGCAGTGGAAACTTGGGTAGATACCTTGCTAACAAAATTAACCCAGCAATATGGAAATAGGTAAAACTTGGAAATCTAGAAGTAGGGATCTTGTCTTGGTTAGCTAAGTAACTCTTCCTAGGAACATTCTGTACGCATGAAGTTCTTTACTTAACAGATGCTATTGTAAATATTACCTCAGTCTTTGCTGGTAATCTTTTTAAATCAGGGCTTTTCTTAAGACTTCATTTCTGATAATTCCATAGGCACAGACTGTAGCATAATGTGCAGTAGTGTGTGTGTGGTTTCTATTTGTTCCACAATGTTTTTTAATCCTCACTGTTACGGTATACTTAGCAGGATCTTCAGAAGTGATCTGCACTGTATTTTGTTAATTACTGCAGCAGGTTAAAAATTAAAAGGAAGTGCCAATGAAAATTAGTTGCATCAAGGAGTATTGGCTGCCGACTCAGTACAGAAGAGTCTGGCTTATCAGGGTGTCTTAATAAGAACAGCAATACTGTGTAAAAAGGGATTCACTGTTTATCTAAGATACTGTTAAGATGACATATTTCTGGAGCTTTTCCAGGGTGCACTGGTGAAGGCTGTTAGAATTTTGTAGTACTTGTGGATTTAAAAAAAAAAAATTCCTTTGGCTGCATTACAAGTGCTGAACAACAGGTCAGACTTCAGTAAAATAAGCATATGAAGTCTAAAATTTTGAAAGGTTTTGCAATTGGATGTAATGAAGTTTAACTGTTGGAATGTTTGGGTGTTTTATCAAAAACTGTTTTGTCTTCCTCTAATGGATTATAGATTAGTATTTCAATTAGTTTATTTTTTAAAAATAGCCTACTACTGAAATGCATGTCTTAATTTGTCAACTTTTATTTTCATTAGCAGCCTACTGTCTTTCCATTTAGATGTGAACATGTGGATGAGACTTCTTCCCCCAACCACTAACCTTTGTTTCTCTTCAGTCTTTTTCTGACTTTTTTTTTTAAGCCCAAGTTTCCAGTTTTTTTGTATTGGGCAAAATAAACGACTTGGAGTGTGTATCAATCTAGAATGAATCTGAGATATCTGATATTTGAGGTGCTGGGCTTCTGTAGTGACTGCTTTAGTCAAGTTATTTTGGGGCAATGAAATGCAAATTTCTGGATTTCCAGACTGATCATCCAGTACATAAGTCAGGGCTCTTGCTCAGCAACGCATTTGTATCTGAGATTATGTTCTTCCCTCTGCTTACTCAACAAATTAATGAAGGCTTGCTGAAATCTCCTCACAAAGAAGTGAAGCAAGTGAGATAATTACTTGTTTCAGGATTAGGGATCTGCAGTTGCTGGAAAACTCAAATGACTCTAAACGCTTCACAAACGGTGAAAACAAATTATGGGGTAGTCTCCTGTATCTTTCACAATTCAGACTGACTTTTCTTAGTTGTAGGTCACAAAGCTGATGTGAAGAACCTCAGTTCTGTCATATGCAGGCTCCCTTCCATCTAGTCTTTGTGAATGTATGTTGGCATAAGAGCAACAGTTACATTAATATTGTTCCTGGATTCTTGAAGAGAACGTATCATGCTAATGTGAGAGTACCAAACTGGTCTTCTCACATCAGTGGTCATCAAAGGAATCTTTCTGAATTGGATTCATAGTCATAATTTGTGAAAATTTTATGCATATATAAGAAAGATTCACAAATAGTTTGTTTCAGTGTGATTTTCTTTGGTATATGCCTGAGTTTATTAGTGCTAGCAGACCTATAAGGATTCAAACAGTTCTATGGTCTTCTGGGTGGTTGTTTGTTTGTTCTGAAATTGTACTCATAGTGCTACCAATTTCTGTTTACTTTTAAAAAATAGAGATCTTACCAGAGACTGCTGGGGGCTGCAGCTCCACAGCTCCACACATCTGTAATTTATGCCTCTTCTCATCCAAACACGTCTGTTGGCAGACTTGGTGGACTTGAGGTCAGACCTGCTGCAAATTTTGTAGTTGTAAATAAATGTGTGAAAAGACTTTGACTGTTCTCTACCACTATTTTGACTAATGAAGACTTGACGAATTAACTGTGTCTCTTTTCTGTTGTCCTCCCCTAACATCACATGATACACTTTGACTGGAACAAGTGGTCACTAAGAGGTAAATTAATGTTAATCAGCTTACAGACTGAGTCCATCTTGAGAGGTGAATGAAAAAATGTAAAACATGAACCACAAAAGTACCCTTTTATAAAGTAGCTTATAATAATATATTTATATCTGAAATTTAATTTCTCCAACCTAGTTCCAGGTTAATTAAAATATTTTACTGGAATCAGAATTTAAATACCAAGAGCAGAGCTAATATTTTATCTGAGTAGGAGTTATAAGTCTGCAAACTCTGTATGGCCAAACTAGCATTACACCTACATAAAGCAGGATTGATGCTGTGCAGCTCTATCCCTTGCTTGCTGGAGCTGTCCAGGAGGCTTCTTCATTCTCTGAGGCAGCAAGACATGTGGAGGTCCCTGTGCTCCCTGTGTGATGGCTTCATGGTGTTGGCTGGATGTGTTAATGGGACTGGGAGATGTTAAAAGCAGTTTCCCATGGGTTGTAAGCTAGGGAAAAGAAGACTAGTAGCTCTGCCAAAGCTTGGGATAGGTTCTTGGGAGTGTCTCAGCTGACATAATCTGTTGTTCTTTACAGCGTGTGGCTATTGGGAAGGAAGTAATGAACTTAAAGAAAACTATCTCAGCCTCTTTTTAAGAACATACGTTTAGGTTGTAGGTGGTGGTGGTTTGCTGTTATTGTTTTTGGCTGTTTTACTTTGTCGTTTTTTGTTTTGCAATTATCCTTGCTTCACAAGGAAGATGTCCAGATTATGAATATTTAACTAAACACAGGATGGAATATGCTTCGATTTAGAATACTTAGTCAATATTAATATGTCACTGCTATTCCCTTGTACAGCCTTGGCCAAAGCTGATTTTCTTACCTGTACTTTCACTTTCTTCTCTATAAAATTAATGATGTTATCCTGTCTTTCTAATGAAATTTCAGAAATTTTAATAAAAAGCAGAGAATTAGGTATAAGAATTATAATTCTGTATAGTCATGAAATTTTAAACTTAATGTCCTCTTGTTATTAGCAATAATTGTAATATCTTGAATGAATGATGAATCTTATTCTTGATGGCAGTCAGTGTATCAAGAATAAGTATGTAAGATGATTCCTAGTATAATTCAAAAAAAACCCCAAAAAAGACAAAGCAAAGGAAATATAAATTGTGGCCATGTTTCTTTGTGCACTCAGCTTAATGATTTCAACAGACCTATGCTGCTTTCTACTGAATATTCATGGTTTGAATAGGAAGGCTAAAAATGGGTAATTAAGGGGGTAATGACATGTTTTGTCAGGATCTGTTAATGTCCTTTGGGCTGTAACTTAATGCTGTAATAACAATGCTGTGTTATCTCCAGCTTCATGTGAACAATAGTTTCTGTTCGATGATCATGCATTCCACCCTTACTTTGCTTCTTGTGTACCAGTCTTTAATATGTTCTTCAGCTTCCCTTTTCAATGTCTATTCTAGCACAAGCTTTAACTAGAATAATAGAAAAACTAGTAATAGAAAAATATTTTTTTGATAATGAGGAAAGCGCTGCAAATATTCACAGCATATTATATACAATTCCTGCATCAGGGTTGCTTGGAGGACAGGTATTTTTAGTCCAAGACACATGTCACAAAATGGATCTTCTGGCAGAATGATGTTTTGGCTCATTACTAGAGCCAGAACAACTTAAATGAAATCACATTTTTGGATGTTTTTGTGTTTAGTTGGATATTTGTATTCTGGCATTTTCCATGTGAACAGAGGATATCTGGGTGGAAAAAAAATAGAAAAGAAAGAGGAAAAAATCCACCAAATAAAAATTCAGACTTCAAACTCTGAAGAAATAAGAAATGCTGTTCCAGTTTGGATCACTGGGAAGAGTTGCTTATTACAGCTTTTATACATCAAATCTGCAGCAAAGGAATTATGAGAGACCAGGAAGGTGACATGGAGTCAAATACGGACTGGGAAATTGTCTCCTTTAGTAGGAAGTGATCAATAGATTTGGGAAAAAAAAAAGAGTGTAAGGGAGTGGTCACTGTGGTTTCTTTGTGGGAAAGGACTAAGTCACTATAATTGTACAACTGTTATTGTATATTATCTGAAAATTGGAATTGCAGTCAGGCCATGTTGTGTCTGTGAGGAATGCACCGAACAGGCAATAGTTGTACAGCTGTCCATTCATGCACTGGAGAGCTCATGAGTTCCAAATAAGACAAGAACTGCCTCTGCCATTGGAGTACTGAAAGGCTTGTTTTTAACAGTAATCCTGTTATACTCAGAAGGTAACCCACCTAATAAAGATGATTTGTATTTGTATTTTGATGTGGTAGAGCAAAAGGGGAAAAAATATCTTTGTAAAAATTCTCCACTACTATCTCCATAATCTCTACTTGAGTGAGCATCAGCCAACTGAGAAAATGAAAAATTATAACCTGCCAAGCATCAGTGGCAGACTGAAATGAAAAAATTGCAAGTTAATAACAGTGATGCCTTAGAAAAATTTGCTGGCCAATTTGACATTGCTTTATCCAAGGTCACATCTTGCAGCTGATTATTTTTAGTAATTTGCACTTGAGGACTTTGTACCTGATGGCAAGTGAAGATCAAGGAAATGCCAGGTATGGTTTAAACCTCAAACTAATGTCTTCAGATCAAAAGTAAATAACGTTGCATTGTTTCCATTGTAATGAAGTGGGATGTCTGCAGTATCCTTTGTGGCAGCGATGGAATCAATGTAACATAAAACTCCCAGCAGAGTGAGGTTGACAGAGGGGTTGAAAATAGGAGTAAGTAAAATTTGGCAGTTTCTTCTGAAGCGGTCTCTTACTAACATTCATGTGACGATTTTTACATAATGGTGTTAGAAAAGATTATGTTGCACGTTTCTGAGGTTTCTTAAGGAATGTGAACCTGCTGCAAGCTAATACATGAGACATACGGGAAGTGGAGTCCTGCGAAATAACCAAAGCACTTTACTGGAATCCAAGGTCTGAAAATCATTAATGAACTGCAGCAGCACTTAATTTCCTCCAGCCCAATCTTCACAATCATCTTAATGGTACAGAGTGAACCTTGCTGTAACATTTGGGAAGTGCTGGCATGCTGTCACTTATTTAAAATAGACCGTTCTTAAGCAAATGGAACGTGTTGTTAGCTTGTAGAAACTCTTGCTTTAGGCTTGTGAAGGGCTGGTGAGGGAGAATCCTCCATGGTGGTGTTTTCATGTGGTTCTGTGATTCTTTTAATAAAAGATATGCAACATCCTTATGGACTGAGTGTACGCAGTGATTCTAGGGAGATTTTCTGGTCTGGTGGTTAAAAGGTCTTGTCTGCTGGTAATTGTTTTTCACCTGCTGAGCTGTTGTGTAGAGAAGAGTGTAGTGCTTCTATCTGGTGTGGGAAGTGAAGGACACTTGTTAGAGGAAGATTTATGGGGTACCCTATGTGTAACTGCCATTTTTTAACTGTAACTCTTCTCTGCCATTAAAGTGATAAAAATACTTGGGCAGCTCCATTCAAGTACTCTTGAAAAAAATCATTTTTATTCCTGTATGTGTGAGCTCTGCAAACTAGGACTGTTTGTTGAGATGACAAAGTGTCACTAGAGTACTTCTCAAGAACAAGAGGATTAACTTTCAAAAGGTGTTGCTGGTGATCATTAATGATCACTGTGATCAGAAAGCCTGGGTTGAAGTCTCAGCCTCTAGAACCAAGTCTGTTGGGCATTTACTTGGTGGGAGCTGAATTCCCAGCTGTATTTCCCAGATTTCTGTGCGAGTTCCCTATCAGATCACTCATGTACTGTCTAGCTTTGGAGATATTACAAGATTGCAGCTTGAGCTATTTAATTTTTCTTGCTGTCATGCAATGCATCATACTGAGTTAGTTCAATAGTCCTAACCTAATGCTTATTGCAATGAAACAGTGAATGCATCAATCAATACTTATTTCAGTAAACCTGAAGCAAAATGAAAATTATTTTGACAACTTCTGTCCGTTTCATTATCTCTTTTCTAATCACAAAACTATGTCTTAAAGTTTCCACACTTCCTTAAATTTTGTAGCTTGTCTTCTTTCATATACATCAGGCTGATGCCAGCAGCTCTCCACTCCCAAACAAGGTTCTGTCTAATGAATTGAGTTATTCTACTGCATTCCTACAACAGAAGGAAGCAGAATCTTTCCCGACATACTCAGAAAGCTGTGGCAGGCAAACCTCTGGATTTAACAGCAAAAATTCTGGGGCATATGGGACTTCGAACTTGATGCTCTAATGACTTGTTTTTCTCTCTCAAAAGTAGCCTTGCTTTAGGATATTTATAATGCAAGCAAAACAAGGAAGCTTTTATTACTGCCATTCTCTAGCATTACTCAGTCTTAGCATCTAGTGTGGTGTGATGTCTTATAGCCAGACTGACAGGGTATGCTCTGTCCCAGGCCAGGCAGAGCTGTAGTTGTTGGATTATATTAATGTGCAAAGGGGAGCCTGTTCACTGAACTAAGGCTACGTTGTGTATGTGTATGTTGCTTATGTGTAACTTTGTGTATTAGTTCTATGTATATGTGCTCTCATATACACCTCCCCTTTCCACCTTTTTTTATGGCAATATAGACATGTCTTAGTGGAGATTAAATTCCTTCCCTTTTTCTTTAAAACATAACCTGTAGTCAAATTTCTAGGCTGTTTTCTTTTAATGTTGCGAATATTAAGAGATAAATATATAGGTGAATAGAAGAAACAAAACTTAAAGAAGATAACTATCTGTACATCCCTAGGCATGAGTTATTCTCCATACTTTCCAGGACAGAACTAGACACATTTAGACACATTCTCCCTTTATTTTGTTCATGGCACAGTGTTGTTTTAGATGCTTTTTTTATACATCCTCTCAACAGAAATTAAATCACAGGGCACAACTTTAATGTATTTACTTATATATGTCTGGCTATGTGGATGCATAGTACTCCAGATGGAGTAGATAGCATCTGCATCTTATAACTTGCAGTCATAAAATTACATTTCTTTGCTGGCTAAGAGAGGGTGTAGCAGCAGACTGTTCTCAAAATCAGGACATTTTTCCTTGCTGTTTGGAAAAAGCAAAGCTTGATTCTCCTTTTTGCTTTTCAGGAAGCTTAATGTTTTTGCACTATCTTCAGCCAAATGGTGATGGTAATAGGCTTTATAAGAGAACTTTTCTGAAATGATACATTTAGCAATGAAATTGCATGGAGTAAAAGCGGACTTGAGCAAGAGCAAGGTAAGGTTACAGTAAGCATTGAGACTTTTTTTTTTTTTTAAATAAGCTGGTCAGTGTAGATTAAGGACACTAAACACACATTAATACTTTAAAATAGAATCACAAAGATGCAATGTTTTCCTGAAAAAAATCTTCCACAACATTGTACATCTGTGAATGAATGGTTCTTTTAAAACCTCTGTTGTGTTGAGTATTTCTGTATGAGGGTCATGTAATTGTTTAAGAGATCCATATTGTTCATTTTAATTGACCTTTATAGCATTAAAACAAATGTATGTAGTTGCAGACTATTGGTTTTCTTTATTGTTTTATTTCAAAAGCATTATTTTAATGTAATTGACTCTGTAATTACACTTTTAGAAGTATTTTTCTGGTAAGCCTGTTAATTTCAGAGGCTGACTGAAATGATGGGAGAAATTTAAAATAGATTTCCTTTTTGAAGCTTGTTTGCTGATTAATAAAGTGTGTGAAAGGAGTTTCCTGACCCATTACAAAACAATTCTTTTAGCAACAAAAAATGTAATGGGTTCTGATGACACTTACAATTGCAGTACTTCCAGAACAATTACCCTGGTAGTTAATTTTCATATTGTTAGAAATTATATTTCCATGGTATATTTAATTGAAAACAGCACGTTTTGCTCAATGCACATCTGGAAATACTTAGTTTAGTGTGAGAGCAAATGTGTACTTACTTCCCAGGTAAGCAAACATTTAGCTATCCTGACAGGAGAATACATTTTAATATCACTTGCGTGGGATACTACATCCCTGTATAACTGCCTTTTTCCACCTTACAGCCAGTCCAGGTAGTGATGGATACTGAATACTTAGGTGTTTATTCAGCATACCAGATTCCAATGGTTATGAAGTTTTGAAGTCTGCCAGAGACCAATTTATTTGTGGTCTCTTTCCAGTTCAAATACACACTTTTGTACCAGTTGAGGTTCTAGCTCAGTACTTTCATAGAAAAGAAGGAATAGGATCTTTCAGCTTTGAACAGTTCTTCTGTACTTGGCTTTTGCCACTCTTCACCCTGAGCTATGAGAGGAACATGCCCTTTTCTTTGGCAAAGAGATGATCGAACTTGTCATATGTAACTGAAGACACTTGGTTAATGAAGTGCCAAAAACTGAAGTAGTAAGGACATCTCTGTTAAGTGTGAAGAATAAGGATTATAGGGTGGTGCACTGGCATGGAATGAAAAGGCAGATTTTTAAGTAAAAATAATCATAAAACAAAACAAGTCCATTCAAAACCAAACAAACAGAAAAACACCAAAGTTAAAACAGTGATGCCTTTGTGGGTGTGATTTACTGCTTGAATAAACACAGCTTTTCTTGTGATGGACTTGGGCATTCTGGAAAGGCTTTTGAATAGGGTTCATCTTGTATTCTAAGGTTAAATTACCCTGATGAAAATAATTTCTTTATGGGCTTTCTGGATACATAGTTTAATCAGACTGTTTTGGAAAGAAATTTAGGACTAATATGATATGTAGTTTCTTGATGCGATGTCTACATGGTTTGTTTCACAGAGAGGAGGAAAGGGCTGTGGTCATTCTATTGGATGGGAAAAAACATGTTGTCAGCATTAGATTTTTCTGCATTTTCTTAACCTCAATAAAATTACCAGCATAAATGATTTTTTTTTAAACTTAAATTCCCAGTTAACAATACTATTGAGACTGTGAAACAATTGTTAAATTAACAGTTGTTAATATGCAGTGATTGTAAATTGAAATCAGGCTGGGTGTGGAATAATTCTTAATGGATGGAAATCGGTATTATCATCTGACTTCAGGGATTTTTTTACCAATATTTTATCTTCTAAAAGCCTTCTGCGTAACAGCTCTGTAGAATGATTTATACTTCAGATACCTCCAGGTACTTACTCTGGATAGTTCTGATTCCTTCTGCTGTGCCCTGCCATGAGAGACACAATGGTGTCCTCTCCTAGCACTGAATGAGTCTGAGGCCAGTTTAACTTGTGATGTGGCTAGAACTGGCAACAGGAGTGAAAGTATAGTTGTATAAGCAGAACTGGGGACTGAAGTGAAACTCCAGTTTGTACATCCAGGGGTAGCCACTCAGTTTGGTTGTTACCAAGACTGGGTGGCAATCATTCATCATGCAGCCAACCGTGTGCAGTTGCAGCCAAGAAGGCCAGTTGTATCCTGGTCTGCATCAAGAGAAGTGTGGCCAGCAGATAGAGAGAAGTGATTCTGCCCCTCTACTCTGCTCTGGTGAGACCTCACCTGGAGTACTGCACCCAGGTCTGGAGCCCTCAATGTAGGAAAGACATGGACCTGATGGAGAGGGTCCAGACAAGGGCAACAAAGATAATCAGAGGGCTGAAACACCTCTCTTATGAGGACAGGGGAGCTGGGGTTGTTCAGCCTGGAGAAGAGAAGGCTGTGGGAAGACCTTATAGCCACCTTCCAGTACCTGAAAGGGGGCCTACAGGAAGGCTGGAGAGGGGCTGTTTACAAGGGCCTCTAGTGAAAGGACGAGGGGTGATGAGTTTAAATTGGAAAAGAGTAGATTTAGACTAGATATCAGGTAGAAGTTCTTTACCTTGAAGGTGGTAGAGTAGTAGAATAGGCTGCCCAGGGAGGTGGTTGAGGCCCCATCCCTGGAGATATTCAAGGTGAGGTTGGACAAGGCTCTGAGCAGCCTGGTCTAGTTGAGGGTATCCTGCTCACTGCAGGGGGGCTGGACTAGATGATCTTTGGAGGTCCCTTCCATCCATAAACATTCTATGATTCTATGTAGAAGATATTGAACTTTTTAGGGATTCAAAAAAAAAATAAATCAGCAGCGTTTCATCCAGCAATGTATGCTGCTTTTAAAAAAATTATTCTTATTTTTATTTGGTGTGTATTCAGGATGAAAAGGTGTGACCTTCATTTTAAAAAAGAAACAAAACCCAACAAACAAAACAATCAAACAAACCCAAAACAAACAAGATCGGGTTCCATTTAAAAGTACATCTGAAAAGTTAAGTAAAAATCCTTTCCTACAGATGGACTGTTGCCTTTCTCCTCCCTTTTAAACATTTAAACACACTCTTTACTTGGTGCTTAAGCTTTCAAGTCAAAGTTACGAGGTGCTTTAGCCATTCTTGAGTCAGAGAACGAGAACCAAACCAGGACAATAACAAAATGACACAAAGATTGACTTCACTGTGCTTGCTGGATGAAGTGAAAACTGCTGAAATAGAAATCCTATATCCTGGGATTTCACTGCCTGCTGGAACTAATCTCATTAACTTAAAACCACCTGAGGCTTAAGAGAGATATACACTGCTGTGAGAAATTATATTTATCTTATCCTAGGGGGAAATCCTTTCCCTCCCCCAGCCTACCTTACTTTTGACTTTGTCATTCTTGAATTACCAGGTCATTTCTTCCCCATGGGAAAGTCGTCATAGCTCACAGCAATGCAATTACTGTATCTGAAGTTCACTGCTGTATGAATGCTGAGATCACAGTTCAAGGTTTTTCTTCTTGGATAATTTCCTAAAGAAAACAAAGATTGGAAAAATAGTATGTTAGCAGTTTACTTAGCTAAAGTTCCTCTAGAGCTACAAGAAGAGATTTCAGAATTAAAGACATGGCATAAGGAGAAAAGCTTAATGAAAATATTCAGGTGTTTATTGCCATTGTAAACTAAATACTGAGTTTTCTTTAGCCAGCACAGTTTTAAAAGATTGGTTACCTCTAACTGGTAATTGGATGCAGAAGTTTCAAATGCAAAGTTGCAGTTTTAAATCCAAGCCTTGCCAATGAAAAGATGTGTAGTTGTGTGGCTGATTGCCACACTCCTATTTGGATCAAGACAAGATCTCAAATCTACATTCAGTACTGAAGTCCTGGCAATAGAAACAGTCCCTTTGACATGAAAAGGCCTTATCTGATAGTCTTGTTTGAGTTTTCAGCAAGGAAAAGTGACCTTGTTCAAGTTTTTGTGTTTTTGGCTTTTTTTTTTTTTTTTAAATGTATGTCTACTAATGGAAAAAATCAATTTTGAGTTACCCATTAAACAGCTCAAACATGGAAGGATATTAAGAAGAAAATAGTGTTAACGCTGAGTTAGCTCTCAAAACTAAAAACTCTGAGCCAGTATGTGGAAAGCCTTGTGCAGTGAAAAGCTCTTTGGAGTGAGCCTGGCCTTTGGCATATGGCTTCCAGAAGGGAGCCTGGCATGTGTTGGCATTGTGGAGGTGGAAGCTACGTGGCACTGCCAGTTTTGAGTGACCACTGAGCGAAACTACATGTGATTTCTGTAAAATCCAATTTAGCTCAAAAGATAGTTTGTTGATTTGAATGACATGTCTTTCAAAGTTCAACATTGTGGCTTATTACCCTTAATGACCAGGCTACATTACATCACTGATGTAATGACCAGGCATTTAAAATAGTATTGATAGCTTATATATAGGGGCAACAATAAATACAGTTGTAATTGCATACCAATTAAAGTAATACAAATGGGAATATGAAGCTCTGTTTCTCCTTATTCCTCTTTAGCAGAGAAAGGTTAGAAAGCTTCTTTGCAATGCTCTTGTTCATCAGTATGGAGGGCAAGATGAAGAAAAGGTTTGTATTTTCAGAATGCCCTACAAGCAACAGTGATGTGTGCTTCAGAGCATTTGATTGATATAACTGGTACCTGTATCAGCGTTTTACCCTATTTCTCCCACGAATGTCATGGACTTCAGACAACAGCATCATTTGGGCCACATGAGGCTGGGTAGAGTATATTTCCTTGTTCTTGAAAGCAAGCTGGGTTTACACATTTCCAGCACCCAGAGAGGCCTATTCATTGACTATTTGACTCCCCAAACTGCCTTGTTGTTTCAGAGAGGTCGATTGGGGTATAGATCAGACAAAAAGATCGAGATCTTCTCAGTGTCATCCAATGACAGGACAAGAGGCAACAAGAGTAAGTTGGAGCACAAGAGTTTTAGGGTAAACAGAAGGAAAAACTTTTTCATGGTGAGGGTGACAGAGGTCTGGAATGGGCTGCCCAGGGAGGTTGTGTAGTTTCCTTCTCTGGAGACATTCAAGACCCACCTGGATGCATTCCTGGGTGACAGTCTAGGTGATCCTGCTCTGGCAGGGGGGTTGGACTGGATGATCTTTAAAGGTCCTTTGCAACCCCTAACATTCTGTGAAAACTTAACCAAGCTATTATGATGGTAAAACTCACTGCTTGATGTTACAAGGAGGGTGTTTAAGGCACATGTAATGATCGGTGAATTTAAGGAAAAGACAGGATGAAGGTTAGGTTGGAGGAGACAGTAGAATGGTCAGCTAGGGATTTTTTGTTTGAAAAGGTGTTACTTATTTTTATTTGCGTATTGGACCTGCAATTACTGCTTGAGTTACCAGTTTCTGGTACCAAATGGCTGTGAACTGTAACATGCTTAATATTTCCATTAGTGTTAGTAATAGTTCAGGTCAATTGTGGTGCAGATAATCAGGAGTGTAGTGCTGGTAAGTTGTGATTTCTTCAGAAGCCTGAATAATTGATAAATGTTACAGCAGTTTATTGTATGAACTTCAGTTTTATATCCAAGGCAATAAAAGTTTGAGGTTAAGGCTGAAAAACCAATGACAAAATGCAGTGAGCAGTCTGGTGTTTTAATGGACTTTGTTGTTCTTGGATATTTAACTGACTCTGAACATTCAAATGGTCCAGTTTGTTGATGCAAATGCCCCATTAAAAATATTTAAGGGACTACAATGAAAGGCATATACGCAAATAGTTAAGTGCATTCATTTGTCTGGATAAGAAGTCCAAGTAATTTACCTAGCCTGTGGAATGCCAATTATGTATTGTTGTGATTTTTTTTCTAGATGTAAGTAAATTTGGACGGGTGTTTTAATTTAATTTTACTCAATAGTGAATAAATCAGTGAATGTATAAATCATGGATATTGTGTTGCTGAGAAGAGAGACTATAGTGATGTATACTTCCTGAGCTCCATTGTATGTTCCTTTGCAGTCCTACACCAAATAAGTATAGCATATTCTAGTTTATTTAGTGATGGACAGGCTGTTAATTCTTAAAATAGCTAAGGAGTTAGGAACTTGACACCTGGAATTATTTATGTGTTTGCTTTGTAAGCTTGTTTCTGTTTTGTAACCTTTAAAATGTAGGTTTTATGAGTGGTATCATTAAAATTTATACTCCCTCTAGTATGTGATGTTAGTCATTATTGCTTTGCTGTGCCTCCAGATCACCTGCTTGAATTATAAAACAGCCTTCTGTGGAGCTAAATAGTAATTTTTTTCCATTCTAGAGTAAATGCATATTGCCATCCAGAGGGACTTAGACAGACTTGAGAAGTGAGCCTGTGTGAACCTCATGAAGTTCAACAAGGTCAAGTGTAAGGTCCTGCACATGGGTTGGGGCAATCCCAAGCACAAATACAGGTTGGGAGATGAGTGGATTGAGAGCATCCCTACTGAGGTGGACTTGGGGGTGTTGATGAATGCAAAATCAGTATGAGCCAGTAATGTGCACTTGCAGACCAGAAAGCAGATTGCATCCTGGGCTACTTCAAAAGTAGCAGGACCAGTGGGTTGAGGGAGGGGATTCTCCCCTAACACCTGTAGTGCTGTGTCCAGCTCTGGGTCCCCTAGTGTAAGAAAGGCATGCACTTGTTGGTGTGTGTCCAGAGAAGGGCCACAATGGTAATCTGAGGGCTGGAATATCATTTTTTCCTCCAAGGATAGGGCAGGAGAATTGGTGTTGTTCACGGCCTGGAAAAGGCTCTGGGGTATCTCATTGCAGATTTTCAGTACTTAAAGGGAGCCTACAGCAAAGCTAGGGTAGAGACTTCATCGGGAATGTATGGATGGGATGAGGGAGGGGTAATGGTTTTGAATTGAAAGAGGATATTAGCTATTAGGAAGAAATTCTTGACTGTGATGGTGATGAGATGCTGGAACAGGTTGCCCAGGGGAGTTGTGGATGGCACATCCCTGGTTCTGTTCAAGGCCAGGTTGGGTGAGGCCTTGGGCAACCTGGTCTCGTGGAAGGAGTCCCAGCCCATGGAAGGGGAGCTGGAACTGGATCATCTTTAAGGCCCCTTCCAATACAAACCATTCTAGGATTCATTCTATGACTTATTTTTTGTTAATGCTCCCATACTGGAACAAAGATCAGATTCTGGCCTTTTGTTTGTGCTTTCCATCCAAATGTGAAAGGTTGCTAGAAGTTAACTCTGTATTTCTAAGAATGAAATATGAAGGTTCTTTAATTTAGGAGAATTGATACCAATCAGAAGAAATTGCCAGAAAATTTGTTTTTAAGTGTACTCTATTTCTTTGTTAATCAGAGTGATATGCTCAGTATGTGATGTAATGTTGTGCTAGGCTTTGTTTCATTAATTTTAAAATGTTTCAGTGAAGAGTGAATTTTCCATAAGAGAAAATAGAAGCTAATATTGAAAGTGAATCACAGTCCTTGTGTCTATCAGTTGAGACTTAAGAATATCTTATATACCAGGAAGGATTTTGAAAAAGACTTCAAATTTACAAATTTAGTCTGCATCCTCTAATTGAAGGTTTCAAAAATGTTTCTCCTAAAAGGTTCCGTGGTTCCGTAGTGCTTTAAAAAGGTATGTTTGTTTTTTTTTTTTAAATGAATGAATGAAATGCAAAGTGGAAGTTTTACTTGAGCTGTTGATTAGTGCACTGATGATTCTCTGAAGGCTGTCAGGCAAACTGCTTTAACTCATGAAGGTGGCCCATCTCTCAAATTTTTATTTAAATTTTTTTTTTAAAGAAACAAACTCAGAGTTATGTAGTAGATTGTGGTATAGATGAATTTGTTGCAAACTCCCCCAAACCTGGCTTAGCCAGATTTTATGCAGGTGTGATGTGGAATTATGTTCTGAAACACGGACTGAGCAGTATCATTGCAGATATTTCAGTTTTTCACGTTAAACTTGTTTACCTTGTGCAAAAGTGGCAAATGCTGAAATCAGAGGTTTGATTTTGTGTCGTTCTCTTTCTTTCTTTCTTTCTTTCTTTCTTTCTTTCTTTCTTTCTTTCTTTCTTTCTTTCTTTCTTTCTTTCTTTCTTCTCTTACTGTTGTAATAACAAATGTTTTACAGATGTTAACAGAGGATAAAATACTAATTTGAGTGTAGCCTGAGGCTACTGTGATATATTCAGTACTGTCATCTAGTTCCATTGAAAGATATGCGATGTAGTACAAGCAAATAAGTTTGAACAACAGAAGAAACACCCATATTATTATTGGAAAATATGAATGAAATAGCTCAGATTGAAGGTGTGTTCGAAGGAGTAAGTGCACTTAAGCATTAGATCTTCAGGCCAGTGACCTCTTACTGAAATACTTGGTGGTATGCTGCATGTTGTTACAGTTATTAAAATTCCCTTGTCTGATTCTTTTACCAGAATTATTATTCTCCCAATATTTGCAAGGCAAGTTTGCTGTCACGTTACAAATTTCCCTCCTTATTTTTGCAATAAAGAAAGTGTGAGCTGGAAGGGATGCTCTGTGTTCTTACCTTAGTCAATACTAGGAAAGAGTTAATGTTACAAAAGTCTTGTCCTTCCCTCCCCCCATATACTGCAAGTAGCTTTGATTAATACTATGAAGGTGACAGTTTGATCTATGCTACTTACAGGTATTTAAAATTGTGAATGAGCTCCATACATAAATGTCAGTGAGGTAGTGAAGAAAGTAGAAAGAAGAGCTGTGATGATGATTAGAAGAGGCTCAGTAGAGTTTTTCATAGGGTTAATGCTTTCCAAATTGGATGGTATAAGATGGAAAGTGAAGGGCGTACTCCTTGTTGAGGGAAAGTGGTAGAGTGGTCCTAATGCAGAATCTCATTAAAGCAACTGTCAGGATTCCTCTATTTTACCATCACCTCCTCTATTCCATAAGAGTCAACTGTCGTTTTGAGTGAGCATACTGCCAAAGAGGCATTTACAAATAAATGAAAAATGTCACAATTGATTTTGCTCCTTTCAGAGTGCTCAGTGTCAGCTTTGTCACAAACTCTTTGTTATTTTCTTTTTCAGACCTCTTGTCTGGTTGGAAAAACCTTGGATGGGTATGGGTTTCTTCCTGTTGACCTGGGGTAAGATGAAGACTTTTTGTTAATGTTTGTGCAACAGTTAAATAATAGTGACTTTTCAGTGCATATAAAGGATGAAATTCTTAACAATTACCTGATGATTATATATCAAAGCTGTATAATACAATCCCCACTTGGGGATGCTACTAACATAATGGATTTGTTTCTTAGTTCCTTCTATAAAAGTATTTGTGAATTATGGTAATTACTTTGCAAATGTTGCATACAGCAATACTGTCCACAGAAAATTATATATATATAGCTGTTTGTTTCAAAAGAATATGTACTTCTAAGTTGATAGTGTGCTTTTCTTCAATGTTTATAATTTCTCATTCTCTTTCAATATATGTTATATGGTTATTATAGTGCATATTGCTGCTTATAAACATATTGGAAGGAAACCTGTTTCCCTTATGTATTTGTTGGCTGGGTAAGTGAATGTAATGGGCAATAGCAGTGAACCCCTTTAAATGCAAAAGTGTTAGCATAAGAATGGATATCTCTTGGGATTTTGTTATAAGAAACACTTGAGATGGTTTTGATAAAGCAAAGTATCTAAATTGCTATCACTTCTAATTAAAAAATTCTTATTTTCTCCTTGAACTTTGTTTTTGCAATAGCAATCAAAAATACTAAAACTGCTGTGAAAGAAACTTCATTAATATGTACAGAAATACTCATGATCCTTTAAATCATGGTGGAAGGTTTTTAATGACAGACCTAGTGCTACGCGTAAGAGTAATTTTTGTCCTTTTTGCATTTTCTGTCCAAGAAGTGTAACCTGCAAATAGTTATAATAGAACAAGAGTTTACCACTTAGCACCAAGTTAAAAAAAATAAGATTTGCACTGTACAGAAGGAGTTGTTTTGTGACCTTTGGGTGAGCATTTCTGAAGGGATGCTTCAACAATGGAATGCACATATTTTGCAATCTGGCAAACAGCACAAAGTCTCTATTTTCATGCACATTATTTTTCGCCATAGCTTCATTTTAAAAGTTGATGCATTTTATCACTATTGCTGTTAGGAGATTTTTAAAAACAAAAGAGGAGAAGAAAATCACATTGCTGTCATTTTTGGAAACTTCTAGTAAATCTGGGAAGGAATTGGACTCTTTAAGGGAAAACAAAGAGTTTACAGTGTCACCCGCCCTACATAAAAATTTATTTTCTATCTCTTTTCCATCTGAGTAATATAGCTCAATTAGCTCTACTTCTAACACAGCAGAAATTTGCATTGGTATATTCATATTTGTCATCGGTTTGAGCATTTTTAAAGTGTTATCTTCACAGCTAGCTCTTACAGTTCTGTTATACCTTTGGCTTAATTGAAATGAAAGGTGTTAAATTTAGTTTAAAACAAATTTTAAAATTAATAACTGCAATAACTGTGAACTTTCCTGAAAGATTAGCATTTTTATGTTTACTGAACTAGAAAACAAAACGAAAACTACAAAAGAACACCCTTAATATGTACTTTGGACATTCTCATTTGTTTATATTTTAGTACAAACTTCGGGCCAAAGCCCTCAGAGTTGATCCCTATGTGTGTTATCAGCAGTGGGCTGCCAAAACTTGCTTTTCTGCTATTTGTATTAGAAGGATATCTGAGATGTGAATCCAGTACGAAGACAGAAAATTACTTCTGGCGGTGTGGAAACTGATGACATAATTTCAGTGAATAAACCAGACAGTTCAAGGCTGTTATATTTGTGTAATTATTATTGTTACTGTAAACAAAGAGAGAAGAAAGGAAAACTTTGAAAATGAAGCAGAACTCAACACAGTCAGTTCTATGCATTCCCCAGACTCCAACCACCCCATTTGACTTCAGCAACACAGTAAATTGTTTTGAGGTAAATCTAAATGGAAGTCTGTAGCATTTCAAATCTAAATGGGCATGTACTTATGAGTAAAGCAGTGCAAAGGGAAATGTAGAATGCTTCTGTAATGCCTTGAAACACTAGTGAGGTATTGCCTAAATATGACTTGGCAGATTTGTGGCCTGGACTTTAAATCACCAAATCTCTGCATATAAACATGATATTTAGTTTCATAATGTTCCTGGCTTTCATTTATCCCAGCACCTTCTGTAGAGCTGTCTGTACTGTGATGCGTTGTTATGCATATTGTAAATACTGTGTGTTAGCTGATTACATGTATATTCCATATATTAGTCTGAATCCTAAGATTTCTCTCATATCATTAGACAACAGATGAAATGTGCTAATTGGCAAACTTACCATGAGTTATATTCTAACTCATTCTAATCTAGAGATTGCCAAAGATCTCCATCCATCAAACAGTCAACACTGATTAATACCAGGAAAAAAAACTCAAAACAAAACAACCCACAAAAAAAGAGAGAACAACTTTATCAAGAGCCAAATGATACATGGAACATGCACTCTGGTGAAAAGCATTCCTGGTCGTGGGCCAAAGACAGTGCTATACTGCTAATACAGGCTTATAGGAAACATATCTTAATCTAGGAGCAAGGGAATAGGAAAGTGAACTGAAAGCTGTATTTTTCTGAATATGTTTCTGTTTTTAAACTGAAATTTTACAGTTTTGACATTTTAATTTACAGTTTAGCTGACTTTGGTTTGTCCTGTCCCCCAATAACTAGGCTTTGCTATTCATTATGACAGTTATTTTCTGGCTCCTGAATGCAGCATATTCCTTCAATTTATTTCCATATACAAATGTCTCTTCCTGTTTAAATTAATAAAGGCACTGTATTTCTAGGTCGTGGGGGACATACTGGTGTCATATTTAAGCAAGATGAATAACAGAACCTTCTCAATCCTGAAATATATGACTCTTCATGACATAAGATGGCTTTTGTATATTTGAAGAGAAAATAATTGAAGAGGGAAGTAAGGAAGGATAACCTGGTCATGTGGGGAAAGACACGATTTGGAGGAATTTGTGAGGTGCTCAATTAAGTTGTTATAGTTTCACTATTAGAAGATACATTTTAAAATCTTGAAGATCCTTGTTCATTAAAATCAGGACAGTTTATAACTCCTTTTCTGATTTGCACTGTGTTTTTTCTCAAGTGTCTGTTATTCCATTGACTGCAGGGAGATTGCTTGTGGAATAAAGATATTATTCTGTTCCATTTTTGTATCTGAGGCTCCTGCTCTGTGCTGCCTTTTAGCTGTTACAAAACATTGTTACCCAACTGTTTTCCTCTGATTTGTTTTGCATGTTGCTTTATAAATAGCATCGCTTCAAGTGGTGTATAGAACTCATGGCAGAAAGGACATGTGAAGAAGACATGCCCAGAAGACAATGCTAAAAAACAACTTGCAGATCCTCATTGCTGTGACTGAATGAGTTGCTGTTAGGTAGTTTTCAAACAGAAATAATAAGATAAAATGCATTTCACTTATTTTTGATGTGGCATGGTGGTCAAACCTGAGCCACTTAATTTTAGTGGATTGACCAGGGCCAAGTAAATTGCTAATAAATTGCTGAATTGATCATTCTCTCATGCTTGCCTCTAGCCGTAGCATGTTAATGGCAATCACAGAATTTAGCCATCAGAAAATCCCCTAAACAGTACAGGAAAATACCGTGAAGTAGCTTAATGGTGAAATTGTTTGATTGCTGCTTAATTGGCAGAACAAAGGCAGGGCAGGAAGCTCATGTGCTGGGTTCCAGAAGAGTCTTTAGTCAGAACAGTGACTTGAAATGCATGTAGATCTATGCATAGTGTCTTTGAGAGTGAAGAGAAGCTTCTTTGACATTTCCTCCAGTCATTATTTTAGCAAAAGCATAGAGTCACAGAGTGTTAGGGGTTGTAAAGGATCTCTGGAGATTGAATCCAACCCCCTTGCTGAGCAGGAACACCCAGGGCAGGCCACAGAGGAACATATCCAGGCGGGTCTTGAAAGTATCCAATGAAGGAAACTCCACAACCTGGCTGGGCAGCTTGTTCCAGGCTCTGTCACTCTCACAGTGAAAAAGGTTTCCTTCATGTTGAGGTGGCACTTCCTGCATCTTGGGAATACTTTTAATGCTCGAAAGTATTAGCAGGACCCAATAAATTTAAATTTACCTTTTTTCCCCATGAAATGATATTATTTGTTTTAAGCAAAAAAATAATGATAATTGCAGCTGGCTTTTTAATTATAAATGTTTTAATTTTTTCTTGTATTTACTGAAACAAAATTATTTGAAATTCTGTTCAGCATTGGTTCCCAAGTACATATGCATATAGAGTTGAATTACAGCAATGAATTTTCACTGAGTTAATAGTACTGGCTTTATTTGATATGCATGTCCTTGTGCCCCTTTGCAAATGATACCTATAATTAATGATGACTGAACACAACTCCTGTGACTCTTCTGTAGCTCTAGAAACAAGTTATGTAAACTTGTCACTGATTCCAGTGGTCTTCAGTAAAGCCAAGATTTCACACTCTTCATCTAAAAGAAGCAAACATAGGCTTCTGTCCCCCACCATCTATTATTAGGGATTTTCCCCATATTTTCCACTGTTTTGGGGAAGAATTTGGCTCAGTGTTCTTCAATTCAGTATAGAAATGTAATTAAGATTTTTAACATTAGTAAAAAATTGATTTGCATGCAGTAGGTAGATTGTGACAGCCTGCTATACTGTGCTAAAATGACACATAAGCAAGGCAATGTTTTCATCAACAGAAATTTATTGCTGTATAAAGTTGGTTCTCTCTGTAGGGTACCATAAATTAATTAGAAAACCATAACAGTCCTTCAGTATTGCATATTAATTCCTTAGAGGGATGAATTTATCTCTTTGGACTGCAATAGTGTATGACTGACCATGGAAAAACTACACAGCTATGAAGTGATTTGAAAAACCAAATATAGTTTTTGTAGACTAGCATATTTATTTTATAAAACTCCTGCTTGTAGTGATTTTTGCTTGCAGCAAATTGGACACAAAAGTATTTGTCTTAAAATTAAAAAATGTCATGGAATGCTGTGTACATTTCCTTGAAGAAACTGCATGTAAAGTATTTGTCCTTTGTGAGGACTGAAGACTCTTAGAAAGTCTGTGCAAACACAAAAAGAATCTCTTTTGTTACAGGTGATGGTGGGTTTTTTCACAGCTGGGGTAAACTGAGTGAGAGCAACATGCTGTAAATTTAAAGGATGAGAGTTTTGAGCATTTTCTTATTCCCAGCAGTGGTTGGACAGCTGGGTTCGTCTAGTTGAGATGCTGTTACAAGTCAGTTTTGAGTGAGGCTTCCTTGATTATTCTGTTTTCAGTGACTGATGTCTGAGCGTGAGCATGTCGTAGAGAATTGTGTGACTGGGGGGGGAGGGAAGGTGTTCCTGGACTGTTCTGATAGAGGAAGATGAGAAATACTGTTCAGTGAGTTTGCTCAGGAAAAGTTCTGTGTGTGAGCTCCTCTGAGCCGATATGTTCCCCTGCTCTAAGTGGGAATACTGAAACCCACCAAGACATTATTTTGCTGTCTGTTTATTGTAAGACATCTTTCCGATTGTGCTATGGAGTCTATCCCACTTGGAAGGTTCTTTCCAGACTACTGGACTTGTGTCTTTCTGCTGTGTCTGCTTGTACTTAGCGTTTTAATTAATTTGGGCATCCCCTTCCTTTACTAACATATTTCATTAGCAGTGGTAAGGGTAAGCTTTTAGCAAGGTCCTTGCCTTTCATATCCCCAAGTAAGGCCCTTTTCTTGAAGAATACTGTACAAGGGCTTAATTAGACTTTCAGAAATCTAATTAAGGAAACATTGAATTTAAGACTAGCCTTGAGTACCTCATGCAGCCAATGTATATGTTATTATTTCCAACATGAATATTGAAAAGCTAAAGAAAATATGAAAGCTTAAATAGATTATTTTGACCCTGCTGTTGTTCAGGGAGGAGGTAGAATAGTTAGAAACATTGCAGCATTCTCAGCGTACTTAATAATTCTTTAAGACTATGCTGTTCTAAATAGATCATATATGAGTTAAAAAGTGTTTCCTATTCCATAAGTTCTGTGAGGGAGATACTCGTGGGAGAGTTTTGACACATTTTAATGGAAGCAGGATCACACAAAAATTGAGATTAGAATGACTTACAAGTGATTAGCAGTACTGATCAGTGTATTGAGCTGTTCAAGCTGTTAAAAGGCTCCTTTATATAATGTTTTGTTAATTCTGTGGATTTTCTTGTTATTTTGTCTGATTTTATTTTTCATTAGACAGAATATGGCTATACCTCTGAATTAAACTGTTCTCATCCTGCTGATGTTCATGACAAAACTCAGCATCATTACAAATGTGTCTTTTAGATTTTCAGTTTGTATGTATGGACATAGTACTGCTCAGAGCAAAATATTTCACTATCTTTGTATGAAGACTCTTCAAGACATCTCAGTGAATTATGGCAAATATCTCATCTTCACTGAGATAATGTTTTATGTTTTTGTTTTCCTTTATAATAGTTTTATTTTCTTTTAATGGTTTTATTTAAAGCTGTAACCAAGAAATGATGGCCCATTTTTTGATTAAAAAAACAAATCACCTCAGGACCTTCCCACAAGAAAACATATGCACAGCAAATAAATAATACCGTAATTAAAGTAATGCAGGTTTTGTCTTGAACGAGGAGGATATCTCATGTGTGAGGATGGCAGAAAATAGCATTTAAAAAACTGAGGCTTCAATCTGTTGTTTAGAGACAAGATTGAAGGACTTGAAGGTAGGTAGGTCCAGCTATTTGGGAAGCATCTCTTCGAGGGTTGAGTACTGTTGCTTTAATCTTTGCTCCTCCAACAGTTTTTGCTCCTCCTTTTACAGTTTTGGGCCCCTCACTACAAGAAGGATGTTGAAGTACTGGAACGAGTTCAGAGAAGGGCAGCAAAGCTGGTGAAGGGTCTGGAGAGTTTATCCTATGAGGAAAGGCTGAAGGAGCTGGGATTGTTTAGTCTGGAAAAGAGGAGGCTCAGGGGGGACCTTATTGCTCTCTACAACTACCTGAAGGGAA
>JANHGL010005962.1:18914-49553 GCA_024611195.1 Ceyx melanurus | reverse complement strand
GGAAGTTGTAGGGAGGTGGGGGTCGACCTCTTTGCCTTAGTTAAAGATGACAGGATGAGGGGAATGGTTCAAGTTGCGCCAAGGGAAATTTAGGTTAGATATTAGGTTAGATATTAGGAAGAATTTCTTTACAGAGAGGGTAGTTAGGAATTGGAATGGGCTGCCCAGGGAGGTGGTTGAGTCCCTATACCTGGAGGTACTTAAAAGCCATGTGGATGTGGTGCTGGGGGACATGGTTTAGAGACCCTGGCAGTGTAGGGTTAATGGTTAGACTTGATGATCTTAAAGGTCTCTTCCAGCCAAATGATTCTGTGATTAAAAGATAATTTCACATGAGTGTAAATGCAAAGGCTTTTAAATCAAATAGGTGATTTGTATTATGCAGCATCTTTGTCTTGTTTTCTGACTTTTGGTATTCCCTGTGGTGATGTTTAGAGGTGAGGTATAGGACATCATTTCCTATCTCCTTCAAAATATCCATAAACAGTAAAGTGAGTGAATTAGGAAAATGTAATTTTGTAAAATTGTTAGTTAATCTGAATAATACATTTTAACTTTAGATAAGCCATTAATCTATATTTACTTCCAATAATATTTTGTACTTTTTCAGTTAGTGGCATAATTGTACTGTTTTATTTATTCTTAGGAACTGCTGGTCTTTGTCCCATTGCTTTGCCTATAACTCCGTGTGGGAAGCAGTTATCTGTTCCAATGACAACAAGTTGACAGGAGTAGGGCCTTGATTTATATAGGGAATGTAATGGGTTGCCTGTCATGAGCCCTAATCGCCTTATAATGTGTCAGAATGTAGTAATGACTTTTCCCATATGTAGAAATATTTAAACAGATGCCCATGGGAAAAATGGAGCAGAGTAAAGTAAATTGAAATGGGTTTAAAGATTCACGACCTTTCTGTCCTACATATCAAATTCATTTTTCTCAAATGCTGTTCATATTGTGCTGAATATTAATTGCATATTGCATATTCTTTATTCATAATATACCACTGATAATAACATAAAATTACATTTTAAACTCCCAGTGATACCTTAGTTTAATGTTTCATTTACTTTTCTTCTTTAACTAATCTCAGTCCTCAGAACAAATTTGATTAAAATCTTTGCATTTTATTAAAAAGAAATGGGCTAAAATTTATCAGTTTGGTCCCATAAGTAGCTGGTATTAAAATTGTCTTTCTGGGGTTTGCCTTTCATTGCAATGCAAATTTTAGGGGATAGCTGATGAAAACTCAGAAATACCTAGAATATCGAAATGTGGAAGAGATTTCCTGCTTTAGTTACTGCTTTCTTGTTTACCAGGTGAGGCAGTCTATCTCCTTTCTCTTGTCTCCTGATAAAGGTCTAGTAATTATGAATTTGTGAGCTTTGGAATAGTATCTTCGACAGTGAGGAGTGAGAATGTGGTGATCTTTTCTGCTTAACTCTTTTCCTAGGGCTGTTTGCCAGGGGACAGTCCTTCAGCCTTTGCCAGCTGTCGGACAAGTGGTGAGAACTTGCTCTGGGCTCCTTCTGTGTATGTCAGTGGCAGGATCTTTAGGATGGGAGAGCACAGCCATGCAATTTGTCCTGCAGCTGCTATCTGATACTGTCTCCTGCTCAAAAGAGGGTTTCTCACTTCTTCCTACAAAGCAATCAGCAAAGCCTTGTATATGTTCCAGCATGGGATGAAGGCTCCTGAGGTTAAATGTTCTTCCATTGTATAAATGGAATTGTGGAGTTGTTTCACCAGCATGCAGCAAGTTGTTCATGTTTAGACCTTGTTTCTTTACACATAATATATATTGCAGGGCTATCTGGAGCAATTGCTGCAAGTGTGAATGTCAGTCGCTGTTTTTAGGATGCAGTCAGTATGTCGCTCTTCGCTTGTGCCAACATAACGGAGTTCTTGAAATCTTGCAGTGCAGGGGTACTAAGTGGTTCTGGGTAGATGTCTCAAAATCCTCCCTTTGAAGATTTTAGGAAAAACTAGATGGACCAGAAAGTTCATAAATGTGCATTGATTCTTGATGGAGGTTATTTAATGATAAAGTGAAAAGTGATCTTTTTGTTTGTATAAGACAAAAATGTGTTTACATTTAGAATTTGAATGAAAAGTCTTGTAACTTTACACTTTTTTTGTTGTTGTTACTTTGGCTTTGGTTTAAATTTTTATTGGTTTAAACTTCTTGATTTTCTGTTGAATTAGGTGATTTTCTTAGCCCATTTTGATGTTATCCATTTCTGTGTAATTAGAATGTTGTAATCTTCTTGTTTCTCGGTCTGTGAGATTGAGGTAATGATATCTTTCTGGAAAGTATGATATAACATTGTTAACTGATTGGATAATTGTTAGGGAGAAGTTCACTTACCAGCAAGTAAAATTTTAAGCATAGGTCTTTTCCAAAACTAGAATTATAAAAAAACCCCACTTTTGAAATACTTGCATTTATTTTTTGGGTTATCCTTCTCTGTTATTGTATGGCTGATTAAATTCATTCAAAACATGATTTGCTGCTTATATAGTGACAGAGCTTTGTTGGAATTGTGAGTGAAGGAAATTCAATGCTGTCTGTGCTGGCTTTTTCTAGGTCCTTTGAGCACCCATTAATAAGTTAGCTGCTCACTTGCTAAGCACTTTCAACAGTGTGAATGAGCAAACATCTGCTTTTACTGCTTGCACCTATTTCTCATAGTGATCCTGTTTTTCATTCATGATTAGTTTTATCTCTTGCCCCCTTATCTTGATTCTGCAAAATCACAGTATTAACTTAGTACATAATCTCCAAAGCATCAGTCCTTACCTCATCATCATCAGTATAGCTGTTCATTGGTCATGAATGTAGAAGCTTGTCTTCTGAAGCCCGGTGCACCTCTGTTGGTCCTTCGGGAAGGAAGGACCTGACTGTGTCAGAGCTAGGGGAATTTGATGGCTCAGCTGGGAGGTAAAATTAACTGTGCAGGATCTGTACCTGTGTACAGCTCTCTTGTGAGGAATTGGATTGAATTAAAAATGTTCTATCCATGAATGAATTTCAATCATGGAGAAAGACTCTCAGCTCCAGTTATGAGGTGCTTTTTTTTGTTTGTTTGGTTTGGTTTTTTTTGTTCAGAAGATTCTTGGCTTTTTTTTTTTTTTAATGTATGTATATTTATGTGTAGCAGAGTAAAACATAGTACAAGTTTCTGTACCTTGGAGATTCCTTACTGTAGACAAAGTGAAAACTTTGTTACTCTCCTACAGTGTGCAGGAAATACTATAGAAATATCCATTGGCAGTTCAGAAGCAGGGAAGGTGTTTGAGAGATGAGATTACATGCTGAAGTTTCATGGTTTTAATTTTAGTTGTAACAATTGAATTCCAAAATGTGATAAATGCTAAACAGAAAACTAAATAATGCTTTCAGTTGAATTCATTTGGCCTTTTTCCTTTCTTACCAATATTTCAATAATTGTAGCTTCTTGGCCTTTTGTGGGGAAGACTGTTTCAGGAAATTATGTGTTTTCCCTTGAAAACTAGCATGGAAAATAACTGCCTTTGGGATACTGGGACTGTTTAATTGTCTAGAAAATAGTATGGCAAAGTACTTGTATCACATCTGGTGGTAACTTCTTATCATTTTTCAGATGGAAGGACCTCACCAAGGAAGTGAGACCGCTTTGTGCCATCTGATGGTTTCATTGTGGTCTCTAGATGTAGAAGGAAGAGGTAGCAGGAGCAAGCAAGCAGAGCTGGCATTTCTGCCACATAGTTTTGTGTCACTTACCCAGTTGTCTTCTCATTCTTGTCTGACAAGCCTTTATAAGTTGACTCAGCCTGTATTATTACTTTCATTTCTTACTATTACTTCATTCTTCCTTAACATTCTTTTCTTAAAACTTTGAGTAAAAAAATCTTGAAGGCAAATACAAGTTTTGTATTGACTTGAATGAGATGGCACTTCAAACATACACTTCAAACATACAGAAGTAAGATTTATTTTGCAGAGCTCTTGTGATGCAATGTGTCAAATGGTTGTTTTGCAATTTGCATATATCTTCAGTCTGTATATCTGTGTGTGCTAATCATTGCCGGTGTTAATAAGTTAAGGATGGGTTGAGAGAGTTGCTTTAAAACAACGTCTTCATTGGTGCTGATTTTCAGACTAGGCATCAACCTTCTTTGTGAATGGCAATGACAGATTGTTTACTCACTAATGTCACATGTATAAAATCATGCGTATATCAGTGTTCGAAAATATCTGTTTGAAAATAAATTTTCAAATAATTTCACAAAATGTTAATAAAGAAATTTGCCATGATGATATGAGCATAAACTCTGGGTAGTATTCCTGCCTCAAGTTACTTTGGTACTTATTTCCACACCCTCCACCCCCACTTTAGGCTTGAGTGAGTCATCATGAACTATCTGCATGGATTAAAAACAGAAGTACAGTAGTGATGTTTTTGTCACTAAGTATTTGCTCTCTGGGAGAACCAACCTAGCTGTTGGCCCTGGATGAAATCTTGCTGAATACAAAATACTGTCTTGAAGGCTTTTTTCTTGTGTGGTTATTGTTTGTGAAGAATAGAACACGACCTTCATTATACTAGTTTTGCCTATATTTACAGACATTTGAAGCCTGATTTTGAGATAATGTTTTGTTTTTAAGTGATAACAAGTAAAACATCATTCTTAAATGTACTAAGTGGCCTTCGATAAAGTTAGGATGGCTTAGGTTCCTAATTTTCATTAGATACTCTATGTCTTAATGTGGTTAAAAAGAAGAAATATTACAACCTAGTAATATTTCTAGGTAGGTTGCAAAGATCCTAAATGGTTCTAGAAATATAGACTATTTATGTTTTGAAAGAAACATTCCTTAATGGTATGTATAGTCTTTCTTAATAAAGGCTTAAATATTTGTACCTATTGCAGGAAAATCTTGGCTTCATCTACTTTAGGCTCCTATTTTACAAAGTGTTATATAAACAGCAGAGAAATTACATCACCCATAGAGCTTATTTTCCAAGTACACTGGGCAAGTAAAGGGTATGTTCAGAAGGACAGAAAATACAGGCCCAGCTACATTCATTTGGCAGGTCACTGAAAAACTGCAGATTTCTGGTTCTCAATTAGTTGGGCAGTGATGTTGCTACACGGATTATGGTAACATCAGGAGGCCTTTATCGAGGGCCTGATCTCTAGTATGCTTCATTGCCAAGAATCATTCCATAAAAAGACATTTGTCCAAAATAACTTGCATATTAGATTTGATTAGCTATAGCAGGCTGCTGGAACAGATAATGATGCTATGTGATACAGTGTGTGGTGATAGAGCTATAAATTAAATAAATGTATTTTAGGTTACATAATAAAATATTAGGACTAGATCAACACCTGTGCATCAGATATAACTGTCTGGCTTCTGTCCAGAGTGGTTTTATCATAGCCCTTGGCTGATCATTATTAACAACTTTTAGTTGAGTTTCAGGTAATTGACATGTTTATAGAATGATAGTAACCTTCCTGGTTACAATTGTTCAGTGTTAATACCAATGCAGTTGTGCAGGGTGAATGCTGACAAATTAAAACTATTTATTTCTCTTCTATTGTGAGGAATAGTAGAATAGTAAAACTGTGTTTCTGTGTGTAGGAGGATGGTGTGTATCCTGAAGAAGTAGACAGGGTGCATCCAGTATTGTGGATAATGAAAGCTTTGGTGTGTAAACACCAGCAGGGAAAGAATTAGCTTTCTGGAAGTCCTCGTTAATGAGTACACAAGTGCTGAGAGACAATAATTGATAGCCTTTTTAATGAGGTTAGAAAAAATATCTAGATGAAAGCTTTTATATTATAGAACAGATGCATCAGGTTATTTCTTTAGCAGGTATAGTTTCACATATTGATGACATGAGTTACCTAGCTAATGACCTGGGGATTATTCAGGGGTTTGTGTGCTGTCTTTTTCAGAAAATATGAAGGGGAAGCCAGAGACCACTTAATTAAAAGATGAAAAACACTGTGCAAAAAGGAGGCAGATGTAGTAAAAATCTGAAGACTTAAAATAACATTTTAGCCATACTGCCTTATAGTGAGATTACATTATCCTGTCAGTGTATTGGAGGAAACCATATGGCTGCTGCCTGAGACTGCAGCGTGGAGATGTATGGGGATCTCACCATACTCCACTCTACTGGTCTCTTATCTATCCTCATGTGACAAATAATTCTTCTCAGCTTGTCAGCAGTGACAGCTGAGACTTTTGCCTTAGACACCTTGACAGTACTTGTATTAAGGAGCCAGGGCCATACACTCCATTAAGTTTTTGTAAAATGAACTGTCTTCTACTTGCGATCTCAGTGATCCTGGCAGTGTTTGTGAGCTGCAATCCTCCCCACCTGCCTGTTGCCCAAGCAAGTGCCTTCAGCTTCCTGACAGGAGAGAATCAGAACCTTAATGGAGCCTTTGGGGCACAGTCTCTCCTTAGAAAGACAAGATGGGATTCTGCGGACAGTGGATGTTTTAAATGGTGATCAAAGTATACTGTGGAAGACAACTAATTTCTATGAAATGAAAATAGATGTAATAGTATTGGGGTTTGATAGGCAAGCAATGCCCATATAGAAATAAGTGGAAGGTACTGCTGTATGGAGTCAGAAGATGCTGTCTGTGTATCACTTAAATGCTATTGTTCTGTCTACCACCCATATCATGCTGGATAGGTTTGAAAATACAGTGACTTTTGGAGACTTCATTTTTGTGGAAGAGAAATACTGAAAGAGTTGATTTGTATCTATAAATGCAAATGCAGCCATTCATAATTTGATGATTAATAGAATTGAAGGTCCATTATTCATTTCTTCATTAAATATGTGGAAGAAGTTGCAGAATGAGATTCCCTTGCTTGGTATCTCTACTGTGTCAAGGTACTGAGTGCTATTGTGGTTGAGCTTCTGCCCCTAGCAGATGCTGTAGCACTGCAGATTCTTTAGTGATACAGTTGCTATATGGGTTAGTTCACTAGGGTCTCTCAATGATGCTGCTGGAGAAGTTTTAATTTCTGTTCACTTCCCAAAGGTCTAACATGAATAATATCTACTTCATGGATTAGTTGAGTATCAGATTTTCTACTAGGAAAGTCTGGATGTAGATACACCCTTGTGCATACTCATGCAAGCACACCCATTATTACTCAACAGTTTACTGAGTATTATACTAAAATCAGTAGACACTTCTGAAACCTGCATTTTGTTTTGAAACAGTTTCCCCCCTGTAAAATGTAAATATTAAAAACAGAAACAGGGATTTGGAAACTTGAAAATTTCTACTTAATGCTTGACTTGTACATGTGACAAATCAGTATTTCTTATTCATTGCATCATGTCTGTTCTGTTCTACTTGGACCCCTCAAGAATTTGAAATTAGAGTGTACTGTTCCTAACATAAGAGCAGGAACACACATGAGATGAAGATGGGACAACAAATGGAAATTCTGAGGTATTTCCTTACAAATCTGTGTCTTTTATTTTGCTATATTCATTCTTATGTAACTATGATCTTGTATTTCTCTGTGATCTGCTCTACTTTTGTACTGCTCTGGCAAGGGGGTTGGAATTGATGATCTTCAGAGGTCCCTTCCAACTCCTAACATTCTGTGATTCTGTGAACTGTGCAGCATATATTAATAATATATACATTAATGTAGGATATAATTTATATTACCAGGTATGGTATTAAGGTTAGCTGTTGTTTACACAGGCCAGTGATAAGTGTTTCAGGATGGTCAGTATATCCTATTGCACCTAAGGTGTTTCAGTGTCTCCATTAGGAAAATGGTACTTTTAGAGCTTTGTAATTTAAGTTTGTGCGTCTAGTGTTAAATCTTGGTTTGAAACTTCTCACCATAGAAGGAACTACTATTTCTTTAAGTTTTAAAAAATCTAATTTAACACTTCCCTCCACTTTGGTGACTGCAAAGTAGAACTTGGCAGGCTTAGAATATGTGGGTTATAACATGTATCTTAGGCCACATGTATGTGTCTGCATTTTTAAAATGTTAGGAGTGATGGAACCAATTTATTTAATTTGTTATGTGTGAAAAAAGCACATACTGAATATTGAAAGAGCAAGTCTTGGGAGAGTTTTAAAGAATGGAGATCCACAGGCCAATAATTGGCTTAATACAAGGAAATGTGTGTTGAAAAGGATGGATTGAGTAATTGAAAATGGGATTATAATATGATGAGTTGAAGCTGGTTCAGGACAAGAGCTGTCACTGAAGCCAAGCCCAATTCTTCAAAGCTTTGCCAGAGGTTAGAAAACCAGAAACAAACCTTTTTGACTGAAGTAATGGCTGAGCTCTGCAGCCCAGGTGTGTAATCTGTGGGGCGGGTTATGTTTTGTTTCTTATTCCAGTAGGTATTCCTGGAGCCCCCAGGATATAGCTTTTTGCACAAACAGTTTTAGATTGTCCTTAGAGTTACTCTAACTACATGTATGTGCTATGAAGGGTTGTGCTGCTCTGGCAGCACCGTGTGTGATAATAATGTGCCATTATTGTTGGAGACAGTGAACACTTTGCTTTGGGTAACATCAGGTGTAACGTAGAGCCATTAATTCAGAGCAGATGCAGGTTCCAGTGCCTCACTGCAATCTGAGAGGGAGGAAACTCACTCCGACTGTGGCCCTTTAGTCTGGGACACAAGTCACGGAGGAGGAGGGTGAACAAAGGGCTGCATCTGGATTCCTGTCTCCTCTGTATTCCTCAGTATTTGTTTGTACTCATCCTTTACATGCTTGGTGCCCTTTTTCTTCCATTGGCTTTAGCAGTGTATTTGTGTGAGTAGAGGTTTGTGAGTTAGGTTTTGATCTCCTCTACTTTCTGCAGATGTAACCTCTGATGCCAAATTTTTGTAAAATCTGGTTTTGTTCATGCTAAGATACTTCTATGCCAGTATGTTTCTGGAAATAATATTTTCTTCATAACACCTGATAGTGGAAATACTGGCATACCTGTATAAGGTATAGGCCTATATCAGTCTAATTAGAACTCAGATTGAGGGGAAAAAATAGAAAAATGTTTGTAAAGTTAGATTTCAAATAATTAAATGAAAAGACCTGAATTAATTACTTTCTGCAATAATAGTTTTTAACAGTAAATATAGTATTCTAAGCTTGACAACAAGGATGTTTAAAAAGTGTTTAATTATAAATTGAAACCAGTACTTCATATTGAGTGTATAATTGGACTGTTTCAAAATATTTTTTTTCTATATTTTTCTGTTTTCCTTTTTAGGCTCAGTTTCTTACTCTTTATGTACTGATGTTTATTTTTGTTTTTGAAAGCAAGGATGATGTCACTGTTTTGTACAGACTTGTTAAGTTTGGTTATTTTTCATCTTAAAAATTGCTTATGAATTAATTTGTACTCCAAAACAAGTTGTTGAATTAACAGGTAATTTGTGACTTTTTTTAAATTTTTTTTTCCCCTAATACTGCTTTAGTTCATGTGCTTCTTTTATCCACTACATATAAGAGGTGAAACAGAAAACAGAAAGACTACAAAGGTGTTAAGCCCTGGTAATAAAGGCTAGATGTCATTATGCAATCGGAGTCATAGAATCATAGAATGGCCTAGGTTGGAAGGGACCTTAGAGATCATCTAGTCCAACCTCCCTGTCATGGGCGGGGACGCCTCTCAACTAAATCAAGCTACTCAAGGCACTGTCTAGCTTGGCCTTGAACACCTCCAGGGAGGGGGCAGCCACAATGTCTCTGGGCAATTTATTCCAAAGTCTTACCACCCTCATACTGAATAATTTCTTCCTAAGTTCCAATCTAAATCTATTCTCCTTCAACTTAAACCCATTTCCCCTTGTCCTATCAGTCACTGCTCTAGTAAAATGTCCCTCCCCAGCCTTCCTGTAGGTTCCTTTCAGGTATTGGAAGGCAGCTATCAGGTCACCACAAAGTCTTTTTAAGACTGAACAAACCCAGCTCCCGCAGCCTGTCCTCATAGCAAAGGTGCTCCAGTCCCTGGATCATCCTTGTGGCCCTCCTCTGAATGTGCTCCAACAGATATATGCCCCTCTTATGGTGGGGACGCCAGAACTGGACACAGTATTTGAGTCTTGGTGATCAGAGCAAGCAGACCAGTTCAGGTTACTGAGTCCTGCCTGCCTCCTGTACAAACGTAGGAATTTTGTACCATGTTCCAAAGGTAGCCTTAGATTGTCTTTGGTTCTGGCGTTTAAAAAGGAGGTCATGTCCATATTACATGAGATACAATTTTCTATGCTTTTCATTTACTTTTTCTAACTTTCTGAGTTCACATTTTAAACTTTGCAAGCATGAATCTCATATGTGAAAGTACTGTATAAAAACACATGACTCCATGAAATGGAGTGTGAGGAAAAACGACTCATTACTGTTACAGAATTACTGGAATATTGAAAAGTTGATGGCTCTTTCCCTTTGGCATACCTTGCATGTTAAAAAAAACAAAAACAAAAACAAGAAAAACCAAACCAAGAATTTATTTAACTGGAATGCTTAGTAGACAAGTTTTAAACTAAAAAGAATGTGGTTCTTTTAATTGACAGTATGTGATGATATAGTCTCATAAATTAACTGTTCTAAAGTACTAATGACCTGGGAAAGGCAGATGTTGTATCCAGCTGTTAAATGTTTGAGGGTTTTTTTTAATGGTTCTTTTTTTACAAAGGTAGTTAATTCCAGAGTAAAACCTAAAACCATTTCAGGAAAAAATTTCCTAATGTCGTCCTCAGATGACTGATAAAAACAGGAGTGGGGTAGTATCCAAAGGAAACATGAACAGCTAATATTAATTATTATTTTTTTAGCTAGTTCTAATAGATTTCATGGAGGAGGGAGACATCAAACTTGTCTCTTGTACACTGATGATCTGCAGCCTGGCTACGGAAATTGTAATACTCCATTCCCTCTTGAGTGAAGTCCCAGTACAGAAGTAACATGAACTGTATTTATGTGTGTGGGGAAGGAAGAAAGGCACGATAGGTTTGGAGAAACAGCAGGTTGAGGGAGGTGATTCTGCTGCTCTACTTTTCTCTGGTGAGACCCCACTGGGACTACCGTGTCCAGCTCTAAAGTCCCCAGTACAAGAAAGGCATGGACCTATTGGAGCAGGGCAGAGGAAGGTTGTGAAAATTATCAGAGTGCTGCAACACCCCTCCTGTGAAAGGCTGAGAGAGTTGGGGTTGTTCAACCTGGAGAAGAGAAGGCTCTGGGGAGACCTTATTGTGGCCTTTCAGTAATTAAAAGGGGCAAGTCTGAAAGGTGAAGAGATGTTTTAGCAGGGCCAGTTGCAACAGATCAAGGGGTGATGGTTTTAAACTTGAAGAGGGGAGATACAGGCTAGATAGAATCTTTTTTTTTACACTGAGAGTGGTTGCCCAGAGAGTTGGTTGTTGCCCCATCCCTGGAAGCATTCCAGATCAGGTTGGACGGGGCTCAAAGCAAACTGCTCTATTTGAAGCTGTCCCTGCTTACCGAAGGGGGGTTGGACCAGATGACAATTTAAGGTCCCTTTCAAACCCTTCTATAATTTTGTGATTCTAAAACCATACCTTTGCTTTCTTAGGCACAAGGCAGAGTAATTGGGCATTGTGTGGTCTATTGTGGAAACAAAGTTGAACTGCAACATGACAAAATACTCTTTCACTGTCCCATAGGTATCTCATCCTCACCATGTTGACAAGGTCTAAGCTTGTCCGGATGTAGATTAAAGCCACATTACATGGCAGCTGAGGATCTGTGTTGTTGCTCAGTGTGCAGCACAGAGATGTCTTCCAGGGTCTGACCTGCGGCTCCTGCTTGGGTTGGCAGAGTTGCTAGAGCATGTGCCAGAGCTGTGCTTCCCCTCACTGCATGTGCTGGGTCACAGTCATTGTTCTGATGAATTGGGCCATTGTTCTTAACCCAAATGTTGGGAGCTAAAGCTCTTGTCTGCCTTCCAGATCTCTGAGGGGATTTTTGACACTCCATAGTGTAAGAGATTTTCTCATATAATAACAATTTGTCATTTTAGGAGCTAGGACTGTGAGATCATAGAATGAATTAATTGACAACAATGTGGTCAAACAATAGGAAGTCTGAGGTAGTGATAAAGTTTGCAGTCTGTCTTACTTGCTTCTAGATCTGTTGTTCAAAACCCCAGTGTGCTTCTTGGAGCTCTCTGGAAGTAATGCAGCCAGTGGAATTGTCTGGGAAGGAGTGATTTTTAACAGATTTTGCTGACTAGAAGGAATTTGATTGCACATGTCTGCTTCCAAATAAGGAAGGATGGAATCAGTGTAAGGAAAAGACGGTATTGGTTATCAGAAACTTAGGCATACAACATGCAGTGCTGCCTCTTGTCCTTATGATACAAAGAACTTAGACTTTAAAGTGATGTATTTATTAATATTGTGACCAAATTGTCATGCAAATCAATGGCAATTTTGGAACAAAATTTGGCCAGTGAGAAATCATGAGTATACTTTATTTAGAAATAATATGTTAAGATCAGTGACGTAGTTATAGTAAAACAGTTTCCAAGGACTCGGAGGAATAGTTTTTTTTTTCAACTGCTGTGTGTTAATGAGATTTCTGGTAATGGCTGTGACCCAGGCCATGTAGTAGGCACCTGTGATCTGGGGGGAGCAGGTTTCCTATGTCTCCTATTTCCATTACAAGATGAAAGGCACTGTTAAACTGAGTCTGCATATTTCCTTCCACAGAGTAAATGTGAAAATGCTTTGTATTGAATCACAATAGAATTATTTGTTTGAAAAAAGTGCCTTTTTTTTAACTTGGGACATTTTTGGTTTTTTTACTGGCTTTACTGGCCAGTAAAACAACCTGGTCTTCACAACCTGGTCTCGCATTGTACATTTGACATATTTTCATAATTCTCACAGGGTTTTTTAGTTGGTGTCATCTTTTATACTCCTCCCAACTGTGTCAGAAAGCAGTCATAAAAAAGATTTATTAAGATTTATTAAGACTCCATATGGAAGTCCTTGAGTATTCAGAAAGATTATATGAGGGTTTTAGTGCTGACTTCATTAGCTGGGGATCCTGTTCATATTCAAATCCTATCTGGCAGAACCAGTAAAATAGTGTCAGAGGATTAAAATTTTTTTTTATGTGTGTGAAATAATGTAACTTTTGTAATTACAATGAATACAAAACAAAGAAAAAACCACACCTTTATCATTAGTCATTACAAAGGAAATGAAAGCATTTAAATTTAAGAGATTGGTATTGTTGGGAGCATTGGGAATCATGCCATGCCAAATGTTTATCCATCTCTTCATTGTGTGAAGTGAGAAAATGCAGCTAGAACAGTCAAAAACAGTTCTTACCACATTCTACATCTATCATCCTAACAAGGAGGAAAAAAAAATGTACTCTGCATTACTTGAAGGTGCTGGGAAGTAGGATGGAGTCTAGTTCTATTATGGGAACAAATCATTTTACCCTTCCTTTAACAGGTCAGTGTTTTACAGCTGCTTTTTTTTTTTTTCCATGGATACACCGCACTTAGGTGGCTGTCACTATAATCTGGGTGGTTACCAGTAATACAGTTCTGTATTTCTTACTGCTGAGAAAATGGAGAGGAGAGCTGGGCAGAGAGGTTTCCTCTGCTGAGAGGGGACCTCAGAAGGATCCTTGAGAATGACAATGTCCTGTTTTGGCTTTAACTGAAGGAGAATTGTGTCCATCCTGCTGAATGGAATAAACTGAATTATACTGTGTTTGAAAATCTAAATCAACCAGGTTTAGGTAATCAGGGCCTTGCTCTTTAGGCCATGAAATTAATACTTGTGTAGTTATTAGCAGCATGATTAAAATCACAAGGTAACACACTTCTGCTACCACATTTGGCATTGCTGCTGACATTTCATTGCACTGACAGTCTGAAGAGAGGAGTCACGGAATGTTTTGTGTGTAGTGATGAGGTTATCTGAGTTCTGCGAGTGATTTCTTTGGCTTCTGTACAGGTACTTGCACAGCTGGCATAAATACTGCCTGTGGTCCTCGGGTCAGAGCCCCTGAAGACAAGCTTTGTGGTCCTCCTATCAGTGTCAATTGAAGTGTCTTGGCTTCTTCCTGAGCTGGAATTTTAGCCTGCAACTTGCTTCAAGCAATAAATGAAAAGATACAAATGCAACTGTGTGAAAACAAGAATGCAGCATGATTCTCATTTAGAATAAATATGTTGAGTTGATCAATTTGACAGTTTTGTTGAACTTACGCCACTGATCAAAATAACATTGCTGTTGTCTGTGTTGGTTGTTTCATCAAGCTTACATCGTTTCAGACAGTTCAACTCTTTGCCTAAATAGAACGTTGTTGATGCCTATGGTTGCATTCAGAATTAGTTTTGCAGACCTTTTAGAAAAAAGGATCTGTTGACCTAGGAGTAAGATGAAAAACTTATGTATATTTTTACATTAACAAAAAAACCAAAAGTCTTAAAAAATGGAATATGTATTAACTAGGGATTGATATCAAAAGTTGTCAGCTTCAGGCAGGCTTCTGTGCTCCATCTGCCACTTTTACCAACTACAGTAAAAGATTTGTGGATCTGCTTAAAAGGATGTTCTATTCAACAAGTTATTAGGGGAACAGGCTTCTAAAGTGGTATTATACTAAACATTACTGATTCACAGGTCTGTGTGAAATATTTGCTTTGTTATTTTTTTCCCCAGTGACATTAATCTGGTTTTAAGCATAGGGAACTTCTGTGAAATTGAAGCAATTTTATTTAATTTTGTTGAATAAAGTCTCATATCAGGAGGGAACCAGGAGGCTGTTGATGCTTATTTGGTCATGATCTTAACTTGCATTTAGCTTCAGTGAGAAAAGCTCTTAAACAGTGCTTGATTTCAAGCACAGTAAACATTGTGATTGTCAGTGAAACTATTCTGCTTAATGTTCAGTACACCTTGAGTGGTGTTTGTGAAGTGCTGTGTAATACCTAATTCTATACAGTTTTATGTACTTCCTTGTCACATCATCTGTTAATGGATATAAAAAAGAGAAATTCTGATATGTAGAAGGCTGGTAAACTGAAGAAGTAGTTGTCTGAGAACTAAGCAAACTGCAGTGAAAGATCATGTTAGAAGTTGGAAGATTGGAAGGTTTTGCTCTTGCCTTCCTGTTTTTCTAAATCATGGTTCTCTCTTGATCCCAGTAGTTTGTGTTAATTTTGTGGACCTTTATCTTTGCATCTATAAAATGCAAGAGTAACAATTTCAACTCCTGGCTTTGGAAAAAAAAAAAAAAAAAAAAACCAAAAAAACCCTCAACCAACGCAAACCTGTAAATCTGTACTGCCTGCCTGGGCTTGTTTGGAAATATGGAAATGAGACCAGTGACTTTCTGTGTGGTGTTGGGCTAATTCATATTAGTTAAGGAAGTTCTGTATCAAAAGCAAACTTGATCTAGTTCTTGATTTGAATTCCTTGAAACCAGATTTGCCAGTATGTTGAAAAGGAGACTCTTACGCTTCTTGATCATAATGGTTTGGAGCCAGAGGCAAAATACTGAATCAGTACAGAAGTGTAAGGTTAAAAGTTGAGTCACTACCTGAATAGGAACCACCCTGGGATGTGTAACCAGTATTTGTTGTTCTATACCCAGTGGACATCTATGCCAGAATCTCTTGTTTTGCTTTCCTGAATGTATGGCAATCCAGTCCATGAATTGCTTACGTAAAGTCTTGTTTGGGGCTATGACTCTGCTGCTCAGGCTGTCAGGAATTCTGTTAGAGGTGCTGCTAATGTTGTGCTTCTCTTTAAATTGAAGAACAATTGTATTTGTAAATGCTTGTGTTTATTTTCAGTATCAAAACCATGACTGTCACGGTGACCACCCTTCCCACAGAAGTTGCTCTTCTTTTGGCTCAAGCCATTAACAGGAAGAGCAAGTTGTGTTGTATTTTAGAAACAGACCCAGAAATATAGCTATGGAATGTAGTTTGAGCACCTTACTACTAATTTTCAAGAAACTGGTATTACTCCGTGAAGTCAGGTGGCTGAAAAAAGCAAGTAAAAAAAAAACAAAACTAGTATTTCTGATAATGTAAGATTTATACAAACCCTCAGAGCTTAGATATTTGCTGGTTGTGGTGCTGCAGATGTGCTGGTATGAACAACATGCGCTCTGTTATTAATTGCCCTGTGTCAAATGGAATTCAGAAATTGACCGATATCAAAGTAATATGCAATAGCCATCAGTGTGATACAAACGTCTCTAAATATCCTTAAGATACACAAATATTGTCTGATATGACTAGTTATTCCTTAAGAAAGCTGCTGAATATTCACTGTGAAACTGCAAGAAAAAGATTCACTTTACCTATTCCTCAGATTCTAAATTTTAGGCTACTTCAAGAATTACTAAAAAGGAAGGAAAAAAACCCAACCCAAACAAAACAAACCAAAACAAACCTAGAAAAAACCCTGTTCATCTTTGATTTGCACAGACTTCAGACAAACAGGATAATTTTGCTACAATTCCTGGTTACTGTTGTTGCCTGTCATGGACTTTATGCCAACATAATAGTTTCGTGAAGCTTACAAAAATAACATTGTCTGCAAATGCAAATATTTATAAGAACAAAAATATGTAAACCTAATCAATTCTGAGAAGACTTATTTGTAGAAATGGGTCTTCCTGAAGCAATGACCATAAGGTTTGTTAGCGTTCAGTATAGCATTGCTTCCAATAACAACCAGTTTATCTTTACAGTAGAATCATTGAAATGTCTGGGTTGAAAGGGACCTGTAGAGGTCATCTAGTCCAACTCCTCTGCTGAAATCAGGGAAATCTTCAACTAGAACAGCTTGCTCAGAGCCTTGTCAAGCCCCACCTTGAATGTCTCCAGGGATGGGGCCTCAACCACCTCCCTGGGCAACCTGTTCCAGTGCTCCATCACTCTCATGGGAAAGAATTTCTTATTTCTAATCTAAATCCACTCCTTTCTAGTTTAAAACCATTGCCCCTTGTACTTTCACTTTAAGCCTTTGTAAACAGGCCCTCTCCAGTCTTTTCATAAACTCCTTTCAGATACTGGAAGGTAGCTATAAGGTCTTCCCAGAGCTTTCTCTTCTCCAGGCTGAACAATCCCAGCTCCCTCAGCCTGTCCTCATAGGAGAGGTGTTCCAGCCCTCTGATCATCTTCGTGGCCCTCCTTTGGACCCGCTCCATCAGGTCCATGTCCTTCCTGTGTTGAGGGCTCTAGAGCTAGACACAGTGTTCCAGGTGAGGTCTGACAGAGCAGAGTAGAGGAGCACAATCACCTCTCTTTATCTGCTGGCCACACTTCTCCTGGTACAGCCCAGGATGCAATTGGCCTTCTTAGCTGCAAGCACACACTGGCTGCTCATGTCCAGCTTCTTGTCTATCAGCACCCCCAAGTCCTTTTCTGCAGGGCTGCTCTCTATCACCTCATCTCCCAGCCTGTACTGATAGTGAGGATTGTTCCAGCCCAGGTACAGTACCTTGCATTTGCTCTTGTTGAACCTCATGAGATTCATCTGGGCCCACCTCTCCAGTCTGTCCAGGTCCCTCTGGATGACATCCTGTTCCTCTGGTGTATCGACAGCACCACTCAGCTTGGTGTCATCTGCAAACTTGTTGATGGTGCCTTGATCCTGCTGTCGAGGCACCATCAATGCACCTGCATTGATAAAAATGTGAACATAGGCCCCAGCATAGGCCCCTGAGGGACACCACTTGTCACTACTCTCCATCTGAACTTTGAGCCGTTGACTGCCGCCCTCTGGATGCGGCTATCCAGCAAATTCCTTACCCACTGAGTGATCCACCCATCAAATCCATATCTCTCCAACTTGGTAAGTAGGATGTTGTGGAAGACTGTGTCAAAGGCCTTGCAAAAGTCTAGCTAGATCACATCTGTAAGTCCTCCCTTATCCACCCATTCACTCTGTCACAGAAAGCCACTAGGTTTGTCAGGCAGGATTTCCCTTTGGTGAAGCCATGCTGGCTGTTCTTGATCAACTCCCTGTCTTCTGTGTGCCTTATCAGGCCTTCTAGGAGATTCTGCTCCATGATGTAGGCACAGAGGTGAGGCTGACAGGTTGGCAAGTGTCTGGTTAAGTCTATTTACATCATCAAGGAATTTTTAGTTGTGTTGTGGTGATGGTATTAAGGCAGCTGTGCATCACTCTGCTGCTGTGGAGTGGAGAATTACTGAAATTAAGGGCACAATACTCTTTTTACTGAGAAACTGCAAAGAAGACATGAGAAGGAAAGAGCTGTCATGTTGATGAAGGGCTATGTTGAAGGGCATCAGAATTTATGTTGGAGCAACTATCAGTGAAAATGGTAATTTATCAGGACCCTTACACTCCCTTTTTAATTTTGATCTCTATTAGAATCCTGTGAATATGACAATAGGTGTAGGCTTGATAAATGAACCAAAACAGCCTGAACCAGAAATGTTTGTACAACTGATACATCAGATTTAGTTACTGTTTATGGTTGGCTCTGTCTAATATAATAAAATATTGCCATTTATTTTCTATTCAAGGACCTAGTATTTTCAGAACTTCTGAGACTTGAAGGGCTGTGGAGAGTTAAATGATTTTGCATATCTTAGTGACCAGAAAACAATTTTAAAAAGAAGAGGAAAAAACCTTGAGACTTTACCTAAAAAAAGCTTATCACATACCTATGTCTGTTTATACAGATATCACTATATAACATATTAATATTGATAAATATATTACGAATGCCTGTATATTTTAATATAAATAATAAAAAAGAAGCACAGTCTCTTCACAGCAGTTTGCCACTGTTATGTGCATCACAGTACATAAAAGTTAACTCTGGTTCTGTGTTTAGATTATTGTTGATATGAAGTTGACACTTAAGCATCATAAACTATTTATATACTTTTCAGTAGCAGTTACAGAGTGTTGCATTTGCCTCTACCTCTTCCTTTCTCTTACTTCAGAGCTAATAATAGTAACACTAATTTCTAAAGGTTTTCTTTAAAGTTTCTCAGTTGTTCAGCTTTGGTCAATAAATGACATAAGTCTTGTGTCAAAAGAAAAGATTCTCACTAACACCCTGGAGTGTTTAAGCTGATTGGACTCTGGGAGTGATCATAATTGGAGTGGGAATGATGAGCACTGTGCCCTGCTGACCTGTCACTGTGCTTTCTAGAAAAGGTTGGACATACTACATTTTCTCTCTCTTTTTTTTTTTGAATGATTTACAAAGCTATTACAGTAATTTAATTTTGAACTATTGTGAATGTCAATCCACTGCTGTGCTGTTCCTTCAAAAATAAAAATTAAAGAAAAAAATTTCAATTTTTAAAAATGTTAGGGTGCAAATACATCGGCACTACTCATCTGACTGGGTATATTTGATTCCTCCTGCTCTCTGGAGCTCCTGATCTGGTCTGGTTGTTGCACTGTGAGCTAAGCTGCAGTTTGCTTGTGGATATTGTCCTGATGGTGCCAGTGGGAATAAAATTAGTGTTTATAGCCCTGTGTGACACCCCTCATTGTTTGGAGTTAAGAGTTGGACTCGATCTTAAAGGTCTTTTCCAACTGAAGTTGTTCTACAGTTGAATGAGCTTTTAATGTTCCTGATTCTCAGCAAACCATTAGACCAAAAGGTTGAATGCTACTACCAGATACTGCTCAATGTATGTACTCTTTTTTACTTGACGTCTCCCCATCTCCTTTCAGAGGGAAAAAATGTCATGTCATCCATTACCACCTACAACTTTTCTTTGCCAGTTTTCTGCTTAAATTAGGTTTTTTTTATATTAATTTTCACATTAGCTGTCTCTTTGATGTCATAATTGAGTCTGCTTCAGAGTGAAAGAAAATAAAAAAACCATCAAGGAATGCATTTCAGAGATTTAAGAAGAGGCTGTTTGTGGAATTTCATTGTTTATTAGAACTTTGTATGATTTCTGGTACTGATTTTGGCTCTTATTTACTGTTTTACTTAAATATAGCTGCCTAAGACAGTGACAATATCTAGAAGGTGTAAAGGGACCAAACTATGGTAGCTGTCCTTAAAGAAACACAGAACTGTACTATCTGTGATGCTGATCTTGCTGGAGTTCAATAACTTATCTCCTGATAACTTGTATGAAATTCATGTTAATGACCTGTAGGCAACCTGTAAGTGCCTGATTATTAGAACATTTAAATATAAGAGAACGTGGCATTAAGCATCTTCTGCAGTGGACCACAGATGGTCCATAGAATTCTTTGGATGATGAAGACTAGTGAGTATTTCAAAGCAGTTGAGGCAGTGCTCTTGATGAGTATTGTCATCTGTGCTTATGCAAAATGTAATTCATCTGGGGGTGCAAATACACAGTGTGTGGGGGTGTGGGGCGAGGGAGCAGATCAGAACAGTACCTTGGGGAATTATGAAATAATTTGACTTAAGATATTGCAAGCCATTATAAACCATTAGCTGGTGACATCAGGGTGACAAAAGCCACCAATGACCAGTCATGTGATTTTTAAATTTTAATTTCCTCTTTATAAAATAACTCAACTTCAGACTTTATGTCATTTTATTATGTCAATTTCAGACTTATATGTACTTATGCTCCTTGGTTTGTATGTGTGTAAACAAATATATATATATAAAGAGCGCATATAAGAGCACACTACATATAAGAAGGCCAAAGACTGATTGTTTTAATTATTTATTAAATAATTAGTTGAAGGAATTATTTTTTTTCTTTCTCTAGACACAGCTGCTCTTAGATAATAACTTGTTGGGTTAAATAAAGTCTTATTGCGCTGCAGATTCATAAATAGTAATCATTGTAACTGTTGGCCTAAAGTTGACATTTAACCTCATCTCACGTGTATTATTAATAGGACAACATTATTCAGTATTGTTGGGAAAATCAATGTTGAAATACTGTTGACCTAGTCATTAATACAATCAGAAGCTTTATAGTTGGTGCTGTAAGGAGATCCATGACAAATGAAAATTCCTGACTTGCACAGAAGAGAGTTCTGTAAACTATAGTGTGCTGCTCCTGAAAGGCTGGGTAGTGGGGAAACTGAAAAACAAACAAACAAAAAGGAAACCTTTTGAATAATCGACTTTGGCATCCAAGGATACAGGAATAGGGAAAGGGGAAATAAAGATGACACTTTACAGTGACACTATGACATTGATTTTTATAAATCTCCAATTGTAGATGAATGGTTTTAGTTCACATTCCAGGAGCGCTGCTGTGTGTGCTCCACCAGCTTATTAGCTGCTGGTTGTGGTAGGTGCTGGAGTAGTGCTGAATGCTCAGGTGTTAGCAAAGGAAGTGTTTGTATCATGCATGAGACAATATTGATTCTGGTGCTTGCTTCAAAGGTTTAAAGCAGTGTCAATTCACTGTCTTGCTGGAGTGAATCTGACGTTAGACATGCTAACTAATACAAATTTTAACTGCTTGATAGATAGCTGGAACCAGAAATACCTCCCAAGTCTCCATTGTGCCACTTGAAAGCTTAAGGTGTAATAATTTATGGCTGACTTGCCCAACTTGAGTCATCATGGGGCATTCCATTATGGATCTATGAGGCTAGCTTGGTATTTTTCATTTTATAAATTTCCATGCAGTTACTTATTTCAGGACAGTCTCAAAGTGTAGTGTTCTGGAAATTCTGTGTCCTTTCTCTCTTAAACACTGTTGAACTGCTGCTGAGAAGCCTCAAGGGGAATAAGAAAATAACTGAGGTGAATCGGATCACTGAAACTGTGTTACCTGCTGCTACCTGTTCACAAGGATGATGAGGGCTTTGGGTAATGTCTGCTTATTTAATGACTGTTGTTTTCTGTGTGGTTGTCAAAACAACTTAGTTTTGCATTACAGTAGTACTGTGTTTTTTTTACATATATTGTGACTATCTGTATTTGCAGTTTTTTGTTGGAAGCTTCATCACCACAATATTGTTGGGTTTCTAGCCTGTATGCACTTCAATGGCTGCTTGACTTTACTCCGCTTCTTGCCCAGGGTTGTAAAATCCAGATGTGCTTGCTTGGGCAGTAGGGGACAGGACCAGTATTAAAAGGAAATTTAGCTCAGGGGAAGGTCAGAGGTTAGCTCCTAAGGTCAGCATGGTGATGATGCTTTTGTGTTGAGAGTTTAAGCTACAGTGGAGCTGTGTTACATATTACTTGAAAGTGATGTGGGCTGATATTTTGATGGGTTATTTCTCAAATGGTAAGGTAACATTAGTACTGATCCCAAATAGGAATATACTAGTGGTAATTTCACACACAAAAAAGGGGAAAATCACAAATTTATTTTTGAGAGGGAGGAGAAGCCAAGTAGGATAATATATGATGTGTCAGACAGCTATATGATTATAGAAATAGAAAGACAAAAGTAAAGCTGAGAAATAGTAATATTTGAAGTACAAAAATTTACTATTTATCTCAAATCCTAAAATAGAAGCTGATGAGAAGCTTCACTTATGTTGTAAAAGAAAGACTGACTTGAATCAACTGTCCCTTTCCTGTGTTATTTTTCCTGGTGTTGCCATTGCTGCTAATCTTTCCTGTCAATGCTTTCCCAGCTCTCTTAAGTCTCATATTTTTTTCCAGGCTTGCTTGAAGCTGAGAGGTAGAATAATAGCCTTCTCCCTGAGGTATACTTCAAACTGTTTGCTTCTGCTGGAGGGTAGAGGTTAGAGATGGAGCCTACTTAATGTATTTACTTGAAGTTTTTCTTTGAGATTATTAGTTCTTGCATTTACTGGAAGTATAAATCCCACCCTTCCTTTAAAATATAATCCAGCAACCGGGTGTAAGTAGTGGTTAACTACTTACTTAAGGCTATTTCTGTTCAGTAGTTGGCAGAAACCTGGAAGACTTGATGTTTGTCAGGAATGTCCACTTTTGTTTACAAGTAAGCTTTCTATACAAGGAGCAGATTGTGAACACACAGACTTCAAAAAGTTTCAAAATGGTTTGAAATGAGTCTTAAAGACTTTTTGTTTTAGAGATGAACTGTCCATTTACCAAGTCTTTCCTAAGTTGAGATGGATGTTTGATTCTGTGGGCTCCTTATCTCCAAAACAGCTAAGCAAGCTTTTATTCAGATGAAAAGATTGCTATTGAAACCTATGTAAAGATAAATTGCAGAAGTTAGTCTGACATGCTAGCAAAATTTTCTAGGAGTATTTGCTGCCCATAAGAGTGTCTCTCTCTCTCTCTCACACACACACACACATACACACACACATGAGTAGAAGGGACAGGTGAAGGAAAGGGGAATATAAACCTTCATGCTGCTCATGTGGAAAAATGCAAGTCCCAATTTTCATTATTTTTTTTTTTCCTGAAATCTTATTTCTCCTAAAAACAGAATTTCAACACAAGAATCCAAGCTGAGCAATGCAGCTGACAGAAGACAGGGAGTTGGGAAATTATCAGAGAGACATATCTTTCCAATAATATAACCATCTGTGCTTGCTATGGTTAAAAAACCAAATCAAACCAAAACAAAAACAAACCCCCCAACCAACCAACCAAACAAAAAGAAAATGAAAGATTTTTAATTATATGAACTTCCACTGTGGTATAATAAATGCAGTTCAACTGCTTTATATTTTTTTCTGAAAATGCCCAATACATACCAGTTTGTGTATTCAGTACAAGGTTTGAAAGCAGTATAAGTAGAAAAAGAATTTTAAGGTGTTTTACAGGTGCATATTACTTGCTTTACACACGGACAAAGAAGAATTGCATACATTGGCAAATGAATCTTGAATTCCTGAGCTAGCTGTAAAGATGTGTATAGTGTGACTTGGCCTGTCGATGTTGTAATAATTTGGATTTAGTGATGTGAATTTTTTGTTTTGCTTTCTGTGATATCTCCACTAAGTTCATAATCTTTGCATTATTTATAGCCATCTGCTTGTTGTGTTGAGGGCACTGTCTCAATCAGATTTAGCAGTAACAGCTCTCAGGAACACTACAACAGACATGGGTCTGTCTGCTACAGAATAATAAGAAAGTAAATAAAGTCTGTTGTGTCTTCCTGCAAGTTTCTTTATCTGCTTTACTTATGGCATTAAATGGACATGTAATTAAAATGCCACAGACTAAAATCTGTGATGATCTAAATTTTCAAGAATCTACATGGGGTTATTAATACAGTTAATTGGGGGACCAGGTAGGATATGAGAATTAAAAAAAAGATGATTAGAAAGATTAGTCAAGAAAGATGGAACCAACAACCTGCTGTAATCTTGTGCCCACAGTCGTGTCCTTCAGTCCTTTAGCAATCTCTGTTTCTAACAGCAGCACTAGGAGAACAGCATTCTCCTTCTGTGTCATCTGGTTTGGAGAAAAGTTATGTTTGCAAGTGCCTCATTTCACTGTGGAAATAGTGGCCGAACGAGGTAAATTACAGTGACTCCATCTTGATTGTGAGAGTAGGGAAAAAAAAATCTCTTAATGTTTTTAAAATAACTTTAAGCTGTAAACAAGAGTGAGTTGCTCCAGACACTTTCTGTGTGTTGAATGATCAGGATGAGAGGCAAAACAATCTTGGAGCTTGCTTCTTTTCATGGTAAGGGTTGGAAGGTGGCAAGATGACCAAGACTTAGCACTCTTGAAGTCAGTAGTAATATAATATCAAGGAGAGCTCAAGGATGCATTTACTTGCTTGTGCTAAATAAAGCTATAGAAGTAGATGCAAAATGGGGGACGTTAATCAACTAAGAGCTGTGAGTCCTGAGGTAAGTGGAAGGTGGCAGTGTTCCTTTGAAAGAAAAACTGTTGAGGAGTAGACTTTCAAGCTGTTTATTGTGTTCCCGCCAAAACCCTGCAGCTGCCTGTGGGGGTGCCCTCTGTCAGCTGCCATTCCTGAGAGCCAGCAGCTCAAAGGCTGTGCAAAAGCTGCAAGTTCTGCTTTCAGTCCAAAAAATTGCTCTGGGAAAACTGTATTGTTAGTGAAAATTAATGGGTCAGTATTGTCAGTTTTTATGTTTTCTTTGTTAAATCTGAATCTTTCAACTTCTCACAAAAAGCAGTTTTATACTAAGACTCAACATTGACACAATGGAGCGGTTTCTGTCACTGGGAGCTTTTTTTTGGTATTGATTCTTGTTTGTTTATAGAGGAAAAGAAAATCAGAAGGATGTGGAATTCTGCCTCCATGGAGATGAACAGAGGCTGTCCACTCTAAGGGCCACAGTTAACGGGAGCGCACTCAATATAAATAACATTCTTTCTTGTAATTGTGTAATTTGGGTTTTAGCATCTGCCTCTTTCTTAACTGGGTAAATTACAACTGATACAAATTATTATGACAATGACAGTAATTGCAGATTGATAAATTAGAGGAACAAAGATGCTGAAACTAATTTGTTCGCTCCCTGAAATCATCTCAGGCTGCAGTTGTGTGGAAATGCTGCTGTTTCTTCATTTTGTGGAAGTTGTTTTTCACTTTCAAGCGGCTTCTCAATATTCTGAAATCAGCCTGTTATTATCTTAGCATGACATTTGGCCTGCAGTTCCCAGCTAGGAATGAAAAAGGCTATCATTGGTCCTCTCTGCACAAAATAGCTGGGCAGAACATTTCTGTATACAGGAACTGTTATTCTCACCTTTTGAAGAGCAATTTCTTTGATGACTCAGAGAATATTTGACCTTCAAAGTAAGAGCTGCAGGCAGTACAATTTGCCTTTTATAGCAGTTGTGTAGAGGGTTTTTTTTTTTTGTGTGTGTGTGACTTCCTTGTTAGTTTTGAGAATAATCTCTTTCACTTCTCTGTAAACTGTAGTGTTCCTTGTTGAACTGGTTAGTCCTTTTGGATTTAGAAGGAAGTTACCAATAGTGGGGAATAGGTAATATGTAAGAAAACATCCTTCTTTGAAAAGCTCATAATTCTCAAGAGCCTCTTCAGAGCTGTTTAAGGGAGAATCAAGTTCGTTCTTTTTCTTTTGTAAGATGTAGTGACTTTTTTCCCCTCCTAAAAAAAAAACCAACAAAACCAAAACCAACGAAACCAAAAGAAACAACAACCTCAAACTTCTGATGTTATCTCTTAATTTGAAGCTAAAGGGAAACGTGTCCACGGGTGGATGTACCCCTGACAATGGCAGGACTTGCTTTTACTTGAGATTAAGCACACTTTCCAGCTAAAAAAAAAAAAAGTGTAATTTTCATTAATTTGATAATTTTTTGTGAGGCTGCTCAGTAGAGAGGTTAGTGCACGTAGTAAAGAGGTCAGAGCAGATCCTGAGCTATTCTAAAACTGCTAGGATGTTTCTTAGTTATTTTCCCTCCTATTGACTTAAGGACAGTTTGGATATATCATTAAATTTCATCTGGAACTTATGCTTGTAAATTCTTGAGCACATTTAAAATCTTTTCTGACTGACGTTTTAAAAAATGGGATGTGCTCTGGAGTACTGTAGAACAAATAAACGTCAACAATTAAAGGTACCACAGTTAGCAAAGAAAGAATTGTTTTTCTATTGGGAAGTTTTTTTCACTAACATTCAAAGGTTTCACTGAAATAATAAATATTTAAACTTCGTTCACTGTTCTGTCAACTGTTGAGACGTGTTTGTTTTGTTTGTGTTGATATTGATGTGTTCTCTAATTATGATCCAGAAAAATCAGTACATTGGACTGACGGAATTAAAGTGTCACAGATGCACACTTCCATTCATCATACTATCTACAATTTCTTTACTTTCCCTGGATAGGTTGACAAGGTCTCTTCTGCTTTACAGGAGTGGCAGTAAGACTCTGAGCAGCTGTTTGAGTATTTAAGAAGTTAGTTCTTTGCTAAAGTTTTGAACTGCTTTTGAAATCCAGTCCTGTGTTGTATATGCTGTAGTAACTTCAGTTGTGAAGATGAACCTGGAAATTCTAGACCCCATCAGGGATATGCAGTTTTTTCACTTTCTGATTGTTGCCCCTTTTCTGGTGTGGAGATCACATTGCAACAGATGTGTTTTTTCATAGTGAGGTCTCTAGTTGCTTTTCTGTTATGACATCTTCTCTGAAGAAGGCAACTATTATGGTATATTTGTGTAAAGATGTTTTTTCTGCTGCTTTTCAGAAGTTGCTGTGTCTGTAGGAGGCTTGGGCAAGAGACTAAAAGCTGCATTTTATAGAGTGTTCAGCTTCTTGTGACATTTGGATACATCTTTGGACAAGGAACTGAATTAGTTCTGTGTTTTGTTTTCTGGTCCTCTACTTCACTCCTGGCAAATTTAAGTGGATAATCTATCCTCTGTTAATGCAGTGTAGGTATTAATACACTTTTCTGCTTAATACAGAAAACCCTTCAACTCTGCTTTTTTCATTGTGGGACTAAATCTATCAAAGTAATCAACAGGCTAGAAGAGCTGGCATTTGTAGCAGCTGGGCAACAGTTTACTGAAAAGCATTGCTGGTTTTATTCGGTCTCTCCATCAATTCTTTTTATTCCCAGTAATAATATAAATTATATGTTGCCAGAGGACAGTGAGCACTTGGAACAAGGGTGCTAGGATCATTCCCTTTTGCTCACATAGAGTTTCAATGAGAGCCTGATGCTCCACAGTACTATATGTGCTCCTTTCTTGGGGTTGGAGGGGGGAGGATGCTTGTTAGCTTACAGTAAGAGCAAGTCACCATGCAAAGTTGTTTACTGCTAAATAAAATCACATCTAAGTTCTTCCCTAATACAGGAAAATCAATTTTCATACAGCCTCATCTTTGAAAAGAAGCACTTTACAGAAGATTAGGAAGGAACTGTGTGTGGGAGATACTCTGTACAATAAGCTCAGCTTTAAAACTCTGAGAAATAGCCTGTGTTTTTCACAAACACTAAGTTAGGAGATTAATTACTGACTGCCAACTTGGAGGGGAAAGATGTGCTTCTGAGAAAAGAACAATTTATTTAATTTTTTGTAACTGCAAGTATAGTTAGAGATGACACAATTTACAAATAAGAGGATGGTGAAATTTCTTGGATAATAGTTGCTTAGAATAATTTTAAGGCTTTTGTTCTGCCTTGTCTTCTTCCCCCCCACCCCAAGACCTATAAATACACTATGAGGGTATTTATAGAACAGAAATCTCTTAACCTGAAGTCTGGTGATATATTGGTATTTAAAGCAGTGATAATGCTGTTAGCAAGAACTTTAATTGCATGGTTATAGACTAACAAAATTAAGCTCACTGACATGCATTTGTGATAACCTAGAGATACGATGAACTCTGAATTTAAAGATAAGACTTCCCCTCTCTGTGTTTGCATTGTCAATATAATAAAAATGTTCTTAAAAACACTTACTAAAAGGGATTTGGTGCCTGTTACCTGTATACTGTTTTGCCAGCCAGTTTTGTGATAGGCTGTATGATTGATAAGGCAGCATGTTGATAAAGTTCAACATCTCAAAGATGGTTATTCACCCGATGCCCTTTGAAAAATCCCTCTCAGTGTGAAATTTTTTCAAATAGGTTATGTTTAAGGGTACTATGTGAATGAGTCCCCTCAGGAGTCCAAGGTACACAAGGGTGGTTGTAGCAAATCCCAGCAGTAACTTGAAGTTGGCTTTACTTATGTGCTGCAGCGGGACCGCTCCAGACATGTGTTTGGTTACCTGCCTTGAAGAAACACCATAGTGAAGCAATTTGTTAGCACAGGACTAAAGTTTATGGTGGGTGACAAGTCAGCTTGTAAGCATGGGTTTGCTGTTCTGTCTTACTCGGTGTCTATGATAATCCATACCTACTTGCTATAAACTGAGAGTTTTTATGAAATTGTCAAATATTGTTATAGATTCTTTTCCTAGGTGGTTTGTTTTTTTTCTTTGAAGTGTGAGTTACCAGCAGGTGTAAATGACAGGAGTGGTAAGGAACATAACTGTCACTTTTCTTCCTTAAAGTATTATATAAAGTCCATGTCACTTTCTGTTCTAGAGCAACGTGATTTTTTTTTTGCACGGAGGAGGCAGATCCATGCCTCATTACAGAGAGTGTGCTCAGCAGCACAGTTGGGAATGATTAAATGCAGCTTGAGCAACATCTTTGCTCATGATGCAGTGATTCAGCAGTTCTTTAAGTTTCTGAGGGATGGAGCAGGGCTGCAGCCATACCCGAAGTGCTGTCAGTGAGTATTTTCTGCTTGGCTCGTGTGTTTTGTCCATTCTCTGCACTTGCAGTCTCTCAGTTAAAGTATAGCAAGTTAACTTGCCTAGGTGTTATACCCTGGAGATAGCAGTTGAGTAGCATCATTCATTAAAACAAAGAAAAAAACCGAACGTAGTCACTGCTGCTTTTCATTTTGAAATAAGAAAATAATCTTGGCACAGGACACTTCCTGGGAATTAATGACTGACTGGGGTTAATGGCCCTTGCCTGCACTGTGGGCCATCAGCTCCTCCCTGCTGACCATTAATCTGCAGGAAATGCCCTGTGCCAAGATCATTATTGTTGTATTTGGGTTCTTTGAGAGCTGAATTCAGGAACCCACACTGCTGTAATATGTGAGAGCCTGCTGGGTTTTCTTACATTTTAGGCCCTCCACATTAATTCTTTTTTATTTCCTGAGCTTATCTGAAATTTCCAAACGTTTCGCTTAATGGAAAGTGACTGTAATGCTTCAGGTCCTTTAAAAATATCATGATTTGCAGCAACCAAGGTAACGCTAAACCTTATGTGGTGAAAATAAAATTCTATATAGCAAACAGTTTTGGAAAGAGAATATACTTGGGGGAAGTCTGTGCTTTTTAGTGTAGCCTAGAGCAACAAGCAGTGATTGTAATTTGCATGGGAACTTGAGGACAGTCGTGACAGGCAGTGCTTTCTACTGTAAAGTTCTTTCTACTGTAAGGTAGGATTGCAGGATTTATGGTCTGCATAAACCCCTTCTTCAGATGAAGATGGTTCCCATATTAAAGATATTTTTACTTTCTTGGAAAAATGAAGAGCAAGAAGAGATAGTTTTCCCATCTAGCACTTGCTGACAGTGGGGTTTCTTTTTGTTCTCCCCTTACAATTTCAAGTTCAGAATGCACAACTTGTTTATATATAGATTCTTCATGATAAGTTTATGAAGGTTTGTTGTACTCTGCACTGAAATCAGTTCAGGGCTAAATCCAAAATTTGGGGTGGGGGGGCCATAATTCCAAGTAGGTCAGTTGAATATTATGTCCTGGAAGTGGCAATTCATAATGACCATTATATTTCTGTATTAAAGAAAACAAAACGACCAAAAAAAAGCCACTCACCCCCATACACCCCATCCTGCTAGTCTTCTACTTATTAAGAAGGCATTTGATAATGCTGGATCAGATTAGAAATAAGGTTATAAGGTAGTGCAGCTCATGGCAAGTAGTAATGCAGTCTGAAGAATTCAAGGTGATATAATTGGTCTGTGAATATCACAGATCCAGGCGGGTCTTAAGTGTCTCCAGAGATGGAGACTCCACAACCCCCCTGGGCAGCTCGTTCCAGAGCTCTGTCACCCTCACTGAGAAAAAGTTCCTTCTTGTGTTGACCCTAAACCTCTTGTGCTCTAGCTTGCACTCATTGCCTCTCGTCCTGTCATTGGACGACATTGAGAAAAGTCTGGCTCCATCCTCTCTACACTCACCCTTAACATAT
>JANHGL010005962.1:0-18814 GCA_024611195.1 Ceyx melanurus | reverse complement strand
ACCCACCCCCCTACACCCCATCCTGCCAGTCATCTTAGTATCTGATCATGTTAGATCAGATTAGAAGTAAAGTTATAAGGTAGGGGAGCTCACATAACAAGGAGACGCAGTGCCGAAGAATTCAAATGGTGATAAAATTGGTGTGTGTGTACATCCAGTGTTCCTGGATGACCATTTTTATTTCAGTGAATTGATTAATTCACTGAAAAGAATAAAAATCTGTGACATGCCCCCCTTTTTTTTTCCATGCTTTTTCCTTGCTCCTTTCTTTCTCTCTTGAGTCAGACTTTACAGAGCTTTGTAAGGTCTCCTGCTCTTTTCCTTCAGAAGCTTTGCAAATAGGCAGCCCCTACTGTCCTCTTCCTAGTTCTCAGATGTATTGTGCTGTGAAGATGCTTTGGGTCGACAGAACACCTTCATAATGTGCATTTCAGATGTTGAAAATGCCACAGTGTGCATGAGATTTGAAGACGGCAGCAAGCTTTGGAGAGACTGTCACATCTGTATTGACCTTTTGATGGATGTAGTAGGATTTCAGCAGAGAGAGGGAGAGGTTTTTCTTGAGGGGAAAAGATCCTAAATCAGGTCTTTATACAAACTGTTACAGATCTTTAGATTCAGTGTGGAGTTTGGACTTTTTGGGGACGAAGATACTGTTCCCTGTAGTAGTGATTATGAACCGTCAGTCTGAAATTTTTACCTAGGAAATGTGATATGACAAGAAATAAGGCTCACTAATACTGTTTAAGTAAACAATACTATTACAGCTACTTAGGCTGTGTTTTTATCCCAGAAGCCTGTAACAATGCAGCCTGCCATGCTACTAGCTTGCCATGTGCTCTTTAAAATAGAAGTTTGTTCTGCAACGTAGCAGTGAACATCAATGAATATCTGAGGCGATGTTGTCAAGTCAGGAAGTTGATGGTGTTGTTGATACATTGGAGAGACTCTGTTAAAGCCAAGAAAAATTCAGCGAACAGCAGGGGACAGCTTGTCATTTACAGGGCTGCCTTTTGTTGGAAGATGTGAAGGAAGGGGGAAAATTTTTGCTTGTAAGGAAACTTTGCCCAAATTCCACAGTATCTCTATGTTTCTGCTGATCTGGTAAAGTTATATTTTATTGCTCTCAGTCTATAAACTTTATTCAGAAGATCTCTATAGTCTTTGCTGTGGCCTTTTGAGTTGGCAGCCATCAGTTTTCTATGTAAACCTTTCGTAACTTTCTCCCAAAGGCACCTTTTTTTTTTTCTTTTTTTTTTTTTTTTATCTTTGTGGGGAGAGGAGGAGGAGGAAGAGGGTAGGGGAAGGACAATAAACTGTGAGAAATGGATTTCCTTGGGTGTTCTTTGCACTGGTAGGAGTGGGTTCCTGGTACCAAGTTCTATTAACCTTGTGAAGGGGGAGGATAGTTACATCTTTGTACACAAAACTTGGTATGTGGCAGTGTTTACTCCCCAGAGTGACTAAATCTTGCCAAACTGCATCCTGCCTGTATCTGTAGGCTTGATGAAATCCCATGAAACCCTCACCCCCATTGCTCCAGCTCACAGTCTAGTGAAGTCAAGAGAAATTTTGCTATTGGAGAAGCCTTGAGCAAAAGCCATTGGTGCAGTGGAGAGATCTGTAGCATGCCACCTGACTTTCTGCTGCTCTTTATGCAGTTGCTTTTGTTGTAATGCATCAGCATCCTCACTGCTAACAACCTGTTTCCTGTTTGACTAATTTCCTAAAGTACCTACAATGAAAAAGCAGGATCTGTATCCTTATTTATTGATAGGTCTACTTTCATATGTCTTTACTGTTTGTCAAATGGTACTTTCAAATACTGTTTTTATTGTCAGATGTGCCTGAGTATTTTACCATTTTAATCTCTGGATGTGAAAACAAAAGTATTAGTTTCTTGTTGCGTCTGTGCTCTTTGATCACTTGGTTTGCAGGTGGTTAACCAGTTAACTTTGTTAATGTGCTGTCAGCACCATAAACAAGGCTGAAGAGAGTGTGATACTTCTCTCCCGGTAGGAGCGATGCTATCTTTACTGTATGGTTAGAAAACATGTCAGAAATTGAGTAAATAATAATTAAAAATGTTGTGGACTGCAGTTAACATTTAAAATTAATTTTAAATGGAAACCTCTAAAGCTGTTCTCTTGGAGCCAGACCATCAAGATCCTAATGAAGCTGAGGGAGTTAAGATTTTCTGATTTAGGCAGCAGAATGACAGTATTTGGTTGTTACATGCCATACTTTCTTTGGCAAACTGTGGAAGCAGATTGATGCCCCTGTTTTATCTACTGCACTGCACATAGTATGAGTCATTTAAAAGAAAGACTATTTTGTTAGTTGTTATTTTTGATTTGTAAGAAGTAATAGGAAGTTCTACAGATTTCTTAGCTAAATTTTAGCTACTGTTTTTATTTGCTTCTCATTTTCTACCTGTCAAGCATTTTAATTTATTATCCCAATAAAAAGATGGAGGATTTGATACTGGCTTCTTAATTGTAGAAAAATATCTGTCAGTAACACTTGAAAAATTTGTTAGCCAGATACTTGTCTCTATATATGTGTTGCTTTGTTTTGTTGGCTTCAGCAAAAATTTATCATTCTCTTTGAAAGGAGGAACATCTTAGAGGAAAGAAAGACTCTTAGCATTTGCAAACCCCATGATACCAGGAGAACTCAGTTTGCAATCATAAAGAGGAGAAGCCATGCCCAAGAGACATCACTACTGGACTAAGAAAAATGTTTGCCAATCAGCAGTATATAATGAATAATGAACAATATTTGTCATCTCCCTGAAAGTGGGACATAGCAATGCAAATGGTACAGATGTTATTCTTTAATTGCAGCTGGATTAATAAAATGTAATTTTTACATCCCATTTGCAATAGACCACTGGGGAATACATTTTATCACCACTTTGGGTGACTTTTAGTTAATAAATTTGTGCCTTTTGAGCATAAGTGTTTGGCTTCAATTCCCAGATACAAGTTTATTAAAAATTGTAATAGTTCTTGCAGACTATAAAATGAAATGAAGTGGACAAAATGTGAGTTTCCAGTGCTTGAGTTTAAAGCCATGTTTTTGCTTGACTAATTTCAGTTTCCAATACTAGAAAGTACTGCATTTAAATAATTACTAAATATTTATCCAGCCAGACATATAACATTATTTTTAAGATAAGATTTATATTTGTTAGTAATTAAAGGTTCAGAATGGCATGGAGAGGATTTTGTCTTAATATCTAATTTTGAGAACTTGCACAATGCAAAGTGGCATTGCAGGGAAGCAGAAATAATATTTGAAGGCAGAAACAAGGGTGAGGCAGTGGTTAAATGATCTGATATACAGAATAAGGCTGACCTGGTAAAAATAGTTTACAAGCTTTTTGAGGATAAACCAGGTCTGATTGCTGGTTGAATGGAATATCCCATTCAAATTGAGGCTAAATCAGTTCTTGGCTGTTGGCTTTTTTCCTTTACCTTATCACAGGCAAACTCCCAGAGCAACTTTGAGAGACCCCTGGACAAAAAGGCTTTCCTACAAACTCTGTCAGGTGACCAGGATAATTTCTCAGTTATGTATGAAAAGAAGCACGGCTCTAGAAGCTTCTGCCCACATTCATACTTGTGCATCTCTGCTGTCTGTATTAAGCAGTTATTCAATTCAAATAGTAAGAAATATGGTGCAACAAACTTTCTTATTTTTGGGATGTGAGTCCTTTGCTTCCACTTCCATAATTTGCAAGTATTAAGATGGCTATATCCAGAGCTGAGAAAAGTACCACAATGCACATGCCCATCGATGCTGTAAACTTCGTGTCCCTTTCTTTTTTTGTTGTTCTAGGCAATCCTGAGGACATGTAAATAAATGTTGATTTTTGATCTGACAAAAGTTGAAGACATTCTCCTAGAACGGGAAAAAAGTTTAACTCTTAATTTGGTTAAATAAAAATGATACCTGATGATTCAAGTCTTGTTCCTTTATGCAGCTAGTATTATATCTTGGTTACATTGACCAAATATTGCTAGAATGAAAGATGAAATCAGGTCTACTCCTGGCATTTTAAGATAACTTACTAAAACCATTCTCACTGTCCTTTGTGTTTAAAAACAAAGCAAACTAAAAAACCCCTAAATGTTTTGGCAAACAGGATTCCCAGAACGCTTAACCCAAACCAGGTCAGCAACAGGGGAAGGCTGAAGAGGAGGAGGTTTAGCAAAGATGTGACTCTGCAATGTTCAGAGAAACTCTATTTCAATATTAGAATGTTGCCAAGTACATAATTAAAAGCAACTAACTTGATCTTTTAATAAGTGACAATATTTAACATGGTTATCTTAGAAGTGACATGTAAAATCAGTTCTGCTGTGGTGTTTAGCTGTACTTTTACTGTAGGCACTAGACATTTTAGATTGCAGTTAGTCTTCATGCTTTTAAGATTTTGCTCTGAAAATTGACATGGGTCTGTGTGAAGGGAATCATCTCCCGTCTTTAGTTTATTCCAATCTTACCTAAAATAAATGAGTCACAGAACAGGGTTAACGCAGCCCTTTTATGGATGAATGTACCAATTTAGAACAAGAGAAAGGTGAGAAAAGACGAACTTGAAGAGCTTGCTCTGAGCAAACACTAAATGTAATGCTGCTTTGTTACCCTCTGATAAATCCTCTTATCTCTGAGCATTGTGTGGAAGGGAGGGATAAAAGATGAACCCAGCCCTCAGTTAAATAGAAATTTGCTTAAAGGTGAGAACAGAGCGAAAGAGACTATGTTAAACTTGAACTGTAATTACTGCATCTCTGTTAGGGTTTGAAGGATCATACACTGAAAAAAGCTATAGAAGAACAGTGTAGCTGTATTTCTGGGGGTTTTTTGCCTTTTTTTTTTTTTTCTTACTGCATGATGAATGAACTTGACTGGGTTGCTTTAAACGTGGTGAAACTACTTGTTTGAAAAATAATTTTTTATATTTAAATTTTTCATTTTTAATACTTTAAGGGATTGGTGCTTGAAAGCTCAAAATAGTCAATAGATATGAGCTTGCTATACCTCTTGCCACATAAAGGATATCTGAATTTAAATTGGAAAGACTCAGAGTGAGGCACAGAATGATTTAACAGTGAGACATTACCAAGTGTCTTGCATCTGTCAGTATAACAAGATCTGTCTTGCATGGGCACTTGTTACTGCACCTTGACCATGGGAATCTTGACTGAAACCAAGTTTGCTGTTAAACAGTTTGACATATGACTTGCAAGGTACTAAAGAAAATATCTGTAATGTTTGATTTTTAATCGGATGAACATTGTATTCAGCAATATGCTAGTGGAAATGTTCAAGGATCTCCTGTGAATTATTTTTTCCTGGCAATTAATTATCTGAAAACTTGAATATGTGAGTTAGAAGTTCTTCGTGAGTATTGTATCACCTGGAGCAGAAGGTTAAAATTAAGGAAGTCCATTAAGTTGATAACTCATGTTTGTGCCTTCTGAAAATTTTCCCTTCTCCGTTCTCTTTATTTTCACATTAAGATTGGGGCTACTGATTTAAGGCACAATAGTATTTTGGATTTGCTTGTGTTTTTAGCAGTCAGAGTTGTATTATTTTGAGTCGCTAAGGAAATTGGCTGTGAGCATTTATCTTAAGTATTGTTCCATTTCCACGTGTTTCAGTGTGTTCACTGCTATAGCATTATACACCTTTTGTGAATACAAAGATGCTTATGAAATGTTGAGGCCAACTCTATTTAATTTCATGTCAAGAAGGACTGCCTGCCACAGTGTTCAGCTGAGCCATTGTGAATAACCCTCAATTTTGAACATGGGCGTTAAGTGCTCTTTTTTTTGTGTGTGTGATGTGAGTTTTCTTGTGGATTCAAAACTTAAAAAAAAGAAAGTATTTTAAAATGCAAAAGCAGTGGAGATTTCAGCTGCTCAGAACTGGTAGAGCAGTTTTGCTTTGCAGCTTTTTGGGGCTGCTGAAGTGGTACGTGAAAATCTTGGTTGTGTGATATGTTTGTGTATATGTGTCTGTGTGTATATTTTTATTTCAATAAATATATATATATATATATGCACAAATTAAGTGTATATGTTTATTAAAAAAACATGTACCAGATCACTTGTTGAGCTTTCTTACTAATTTTTTGTATCACTGTTGATGTTAGTGTACATATGAACATTATTTCAATAATGTCATTTTTATGTTAATAATGTTTTGTGATAGTCAAACCAGCAGGAAGATAAAATTCAGGAAGCAGTTTGGCCACAATTAAATAGGAGGCAAAAGTACAATCCTGATGATGAAACTGGATTCTTGTTTAAAACACATGTTGCAGAAGGAAATGGCAATGTTCAGGAAGCATAAAGCACAGTTAACCAGCACCAGTGTTTAGTCACTTGGTAATATTGTGTGCAATTTCTAATTACTTCTGTAGTTTGTCATTGTTTAACACAATCAAATCTAATTGGCCAGAAAATTTTTCTTGGATCATCATAGTCTCTGACTGTGTTTTTACTGTTTTATTCCAGCTTCTTTTTCATCACCCCAACCTTTACTGCTTCATTAAGCCTTAAATTAGACTTTGATAATCGGCCTGTTTTATTAGAACTATCAAAAGAAAGAAATACATGGCAAAGTCGAAGGGAAGGCTCCAGCATAATGTTTTCTTTCATGCTTAGCAGTTCCTTGAGAGTTATCAAAGGTAGGGATCCTTTATTTGTAATTAAATACTCCTCACTTGAAAATCATGACTAATAAATGTCAAGTGCAAGAAGAGGCACTATTATTCAGGGAAAGTTCTTGGATGTGTTTTAGGGTGAAAACGTGTAGGCATGAAGGTTGTTAGTTTTTGAAATGTTATAGGGCTGCTTTCATTACAAAATTCTAAAGTTAACCACTTCAGATAAAGCTTAAAAACCATTGAAACATTTGGGGAGCTCTTCTTACCCTACAGGAAGCTCTTGACATTTCTGGTAATTAAAAGTGAAGGTATCTATTAAATACTTAAGTTGTTGAAATAAACACCAAACTGGTGTGCAACTCTGAGAATTGTAGATTTCTTAATTAGAGCTGATCAAAACCATTCTGGGTTTGGTGGTGGTTTGGTGGTTTTATGTGTTAATGAGGAAACATGGACAGAAATGCAATCAGAGTGATCTGGAGCGGTGGTTACTTGTCAAAAATACCATAATTGACAGTTCCTGCTCAGCTCTTGTAAAGCAAGGATTTGCAGTCCCTTCTCCCTCTGCTGCTCTTGTGTGTGTCTTATAGTCTGTTTTGAGGTAGGTGCTCCAGGCTCACTGCGGGTTTTTTCTTTTCAATGAAGAAAGGAAGAGATCCTCATTTTCATTTGTGCTTCAAAATCTTACCTTTCTGTGGAGTAGGGCCTCATTTCTCCAGTAGATCTGGCCTCAGTGTCCCAGCTGCTTGTCCTGATCCTAACCTTAGCAGTGCTAACTCAGGTATTAGGATTTAAGAGAATTGTGTTTAAGGCCGAAGTATGAAACTTTACTTTCTTATTGGATAGTCCTAGTAAAATGATATTAGTTTTTATAAATCTTGAAAGGCTGCAGGAATTATGTCCAAGTTGTAGAGAAGACGTCTGACTGAAAGTTTCGGAGTGCACCCAAAACATGTTTCCTCTTCTATTTAATCTTGACCACTACTAGAACATTTGGGTGTTTTTCTGCCATACAGTAAGGTAGTCTGTAGTTTGGTGATTTTTTTTATGGGCTCTTCTGGTTTCTTTTTTTCTTTTCTTGAAGGAAATATAGCATGTCAATTTCAATTTATGTAACAATGAAGGATGCATCAAAAATATATTTGGTTGAACTAACATGGAGCAGATGCTTTTAACTATTGCGTTAAATAGTCTTGGCGTAAAGTTGAAGCACAGCAATAGAAGTAGCATTGTAATTGGAAAGGAATTTTTTTTTCCAAGTGATGAGAGACTTCCCTACAAAATACTGAAGTCTTCCCAGTTTGTAGGTTTGTTTGGGTTTTTTTTTCACCACTGGACTGTCCATTTGGTGGTGATGGAAGCAGTCCAAATAAAATACTGATTATCAGAGCAAATGATGGCACTTAATTTTATCGTAACTTCTTGAAAATGATAGTAAAAAATACTTTTTTTCATACTATTTTAATTCGGCTTAGAAAGTTACTTAAAAGGATACTATGGAAATACTTTTTCAAAACATTTCATAAGACATAGCCAAGCATGTGATTTTCAAAATTGCTAAATACAGCATTCTCCCTCTCTCTGTAAATACAAGTCTTTTCAGTGTACTTTTCCATTCATTAGCTTTTTTTTATACTTACTTTTCCACACATGCACTGGAGAAAAGCAGGCATCCACTTCTACTCTGAGGTAAACTGGATTTCAGCATAGTCTGTTTCAAATGAAATGAAAATGTTTATTAGTTTTGCATTTCTGGAGAGCAGAGGCACTCTTGGGATTTTATTGAGCTGATGAGGGATATGTTAGCCTATATATCCAGAGAGGACTGGTGCTAATTGGGCTTTTCACTTTGATAAAGTCCTTGGTTTCAGTCACGATAGGCAGATCAGCCACATCTTTTAATTAAAAAAAAAAAAGAAAAAAGATAAAATTAAAATCCTTTGCTGGAATTACCTATCTGCTGAGCAGTTTATATATGCAAGTATGCTCTCTGGTGGTAAGCCATTTTATTGAATACTCCACCATTTAGTAATGTTGATAACTTTTACAAAAAACTACCATTTTTCTAATTTATTTTTTCCTTATGCTTTGTATTTTAGGAGGGTTTTCAGTGTGATGCAGTGGCAGAGCTCTGGCTGTGTTATGTGCACCTGTATGTATTATGAACTGAGTGTATTTACAGTGAGGGACATTCAGCACGTGACTTTTCTGGTAGCATCCAGCTTGCTGTGGAATAAAGTGCTGTTTCACGACCAATGATTATGTGATTTAGGGTGAGATACTTGTATAGCCTCTAAACATCAGGTAGTAAAGGAAGAGGGGTCCTCATTATGAAGCCTCTTTATGGAGTTTTAGTAACTGCCTGGTTTGTGCTTGTTGTGACAATGAAGGTGTTGATGAATTGAGACTGTCTTGCAGGTTTGGTTAATCTAGACATGTACAATAATCAAAGGGTGTAGGAGAGGGGAAGGGCAAAACAACAAGGAGTTTGCTTTGATGTGGGTAATCCTAGGTGGTCTGAGATGCAAAGGTGAATTCCTTTTCTCAGCATTGCCAAAGTACTGTCACAAATATACATATCAATTCAAGACGTGTAAAACCAAAGAAGTCTCAGTTGCCTCCTCTTGAACAAAGTCATCAGGCCTGCTTTAATCTTCGTGGTCAGCCTAACATCCAGGAAGTATAATTTAGAAAATATCTAAGATAGCCGCAATCCTCTATTTCTCATATTGCAGATGGGTTTTCTATCCAGATACTTTACGTACTGAATAATTAAATGTACACATACATTTCCTTACTGTTTTGTCTGAAGGTGAGGATAGCCAAAAGTCAGTAAAAACATGAGGTTATTTTCAATTGATCTCAATCACACGAGTGTGTGTATATACTGACCTTCAAGGGAAATAAGGTCCTAAAGAAGAATTTCAGAGAACTTGAAGACTGTGAGATTCCAGAATCAAGTTGAATCGAGAAATGCAGAGCACACTTTGTGTATCCCCAACTGCCATTGACTTGGAAAGTTTTGGCAGCTTAGTGACTCGATTGGATTGCTGTGGTCGCCAAGATAATTTGTTGTGTTCTGTGGCGCATGAATGTTTCATGTCAAAACAGTCAATTATTCAGCAGGTGTGGGCTACAGTGGAATGATATCATTTGGCACAGAATCTGGATAATGTGTACGAGAGTAGGAGATGGATGGGATAGCAGCATGGTGGAGTAATACCTTCCATTTGCTGGAGTTTAATTTAGTTGAGGACATCAACGGTGTTTTTAAAATACTTTTTTGATGCATGCATGTTACTTCTTTTGTTATTCTTTAACTGCAGCTGTTTTCATTATTGAGAATTGAAAGTGCGACATCATCTAGTTTTATTCCATTTTTATGTAACCTGAAAAAAACTGTGAGTTTTGAAGGATAAGCATGTGACATGTTGACTCAACTCCTCATGGGAGCTTAATAGAACCCTGAGCAGAAACATTTTAAAGGACAGAGGTTGGTTAAACAGCATCAGCAGTTTCAAACTATAGAAGACGGATGATAAACTGCACTGTTTACAGTGATAACTTTGTGTGAATTTTTTTTGTCATGTATGAATCAAGAGTTTGAAGATTATGCTGTATTCCTGTACATTCAGACACAGACGTATGGTGATGATGGTGTTTTACTGCATGTTACTGCATATAATGTTCCTGTGCAGAATCAGTTTTACCTGTAGAACATGACTCTTTCCAGTTGAAGACGACTTTTTCCATTGGATGGTTGCTGTATTTGGCAGTCATTGTCTCTCCTGGAGTAGAATTAAAATGTCAAGTTTCTTTTTTTTTGGATTGTACCTGGCATTTGTTTCTCCTCTCTGTCCTCATCCACACTCCTCTTCTCCCTCCAATACTTAAAAACCTGGAGTTTCAAAACAAAGAAATGTTTTCATTTGAAGTTTCAATTATCAGCTACTCAAGTCAGAAACAATCCATCTTTGATATTGGTTCACCTTTCCGCAGTATATATGTGTGTTCAATACAAGATGGTATACTTCTTTCTTCTGGTTCAATATGCTCTCTTCAAGCTTTCATTCTACTGCTTTCCTCTTGGATCAGATTTTCCTGCCTTGTACTTCTCACCAGAGAGTACTGACAAGATAAATACAGAACAAGGCAAAGGCAACAGCAGCTTCCAGTTTACCCCCAGTGAAGTCACTTTAAGACATGGAATAAAGCATGGATTTAATAGTAAATGTATCTGCATTTGAAATTTGTAACTGTTCAGTGCTTGACTTTGAAACATTAATGCTTTTTAGTTATTGTTCAGTTTTCTAGGCAGCTGAATAATTCTAATCAATCACTCCAATGCAGAATCATAATAGTGCCCACAGAGTTGACCAGCGGTGTGCCTGGAAGCTACAGCTCTGTAAACAGACCCTTCTTGTTATGTTTGAAAGAGCAAGACTACTTGCAGTTTGTCATGTCAGCATTAGATAAGGATGAAGGACGTACAGATTGTTAGTGGTTCAAATAATGCTTTCAGGATGAGCAAAAAAAAATGTTTGGTGCTGCATATGTTAGTCTCTGTGGTAAGATTTTTGGAGAAAGTTGTTGACCATGAGTCTCATGACTTCTCTGTGTCCATTTCTGTTCTCTTCTTTGGCCTTTCCATGTTTTCTCTGCCTCTTCTCCCCAACACTTCTGGTCCCATTTTGCTTTTGCTGTCCCATGAACTCTATTTCCCTAAAAATAGGCATCCTGTTAGAATATTTGTTTGTTACTGGTAAATTAATCAAATCACACTTCACAAACCTGTACAAACATTGCTCTTGGATTGAGAAATCCAGAGTTTTAACATGCGTGTAACTGCCAGGTTTGTATTCTGTATATAGAACCAGAATCCCTGTAGCGTTAAGATGGGCAATCCAATGGACTGACAGTACTATCTAGTGTCACTGCAGCCATGCAGGCTGTGGGAAAACTACTATTACTTTTTTTTCCCCCCCACTCTTTTCCGTTTTGCCTTGTGGTCAGTTCTTCATTTAGTGTCTAATACACAGCACTTGCATTGCTTTGCTGTTTATATGATTTTTCTGGTATGATAGTGAGCTTAACTGTTTATCATGCACACTCTTCTTGTCTAGAAGAAAACTTAGGAGGATGGAGGAGTAACTCCTGACAGAAACTCCTTTTGTAGAATGTTAATGTATGAATTAACAGTAAGGATCACTTAACTTTGGGCAGAAAGCGAATCAGATGGGAGTTGTATTGGTGTTGCAATTGGAAATGTTTTAAGGTCTGAAGACCTGTTTTAAGTAAGCAATGTTTTATGTTTTCCCCACATACTTATTTTTACCTTTCAAAAAATGGAATGAATCAGGTATCCTCCTCTTCCACAATGATTGAAGTTAGTTCTGCGTTGGAAGTAAACAGCCAGTCACCAAACCTGGAGAGAGTTTTTCTTCTGTGTGATTTCTCAAATCATTAATTCATTCAGTCATTTACAGAATATTCTTGTTCTTAAAAGTGTTCTGTTTTTTGTGTGTCTGCCAGTGAAGTTTTCTGTATATGAACCCTGAAAAAAAATTCAAAGCTATCAATTTTTTTAGCCACATGTATCAGTTTGAAAGCAGTTTATTCTGAGCTTGACATTAAACATGATTATTGTAAGTTATTAACTATGCTTACTGTAAATAACACAAATTTGCCCAGCTCTGTTAGAAAAGTGGTGTGAGGCGATATATGTATTTGTGACAGTACATATATTTGTGATGTATGTTACTGTTAAAAAATTAACTTTATTTTTGTGTTTTCAAGAATATGTTTGGTGAAAAGGGGAATTTTAAGCAGTATTCTTATCTTGTAAAGAAAATTATTGAGCATCTGGGGTTCCTAACATTTTTTCTTTTTAACTTAAAAAATGAACTATTTCTTTTCTTTGATCTTTAAAATCAATCCCTCAACTGAAACATGTAGAAATAACTGGTTACTCTTTGTATTTAAAGTAACATTTAGAAACTTCAGCTGGAGCCTGGCACCTTTTGCATTGGGTTGCTGTCCCCAAACAGTCCCAACCTCTGCCCCATGGAGCTTAAAATGAAATTCAATGGCAGTGGGTGTAGCTGGAGGAGCATAAATTAAGGTGAGGTGAGAGTGGCATGGCAAGCAGGACTCAGAGCTGCTCATCTGCTGGCAAGTGTTCCTGGGGCACTAGAGCCAAAACAGTCTTTTGAGGCAAACAGCCACGTGCTTGTGCAAGGTGCTGTGTATTCCCAGCCATTCCCTACCTTTAGAGGAGTGCTCGGCTGGGACCCAGGCACATTCTGGCTGAGAGGTGGTGCATTAAAATCAACAGATTTACAGTGTGTGCCCCTGAGGTGGGCAAACTGTGCAGATGTGTCAGCAACAGAGCCATTCCTACTGGCTGAAGTTGAGAATGAGAGTACTGGTCCTAAAAATCTGAAAAATCAGGAGCTGGGTGGCAAAGAGGAAGTTTGTGATCCCATTAGAAAAAACCAAGCTGTGAGCTTTAGTAGACAACAGAACAATCCAACAGGGAAGGAGGAAGAAGGTGAGTTAGAGTAGGGAGAGGTGCAGCATGTTTCCTACCTGAGGGGAAAATCTTCAGTCATGGCTAAATCTGCTTCATATAGCAGAGCCCCTGACCATGGGGCTGCACGAAAACAGCTTTCATTGCTTGCCTGATATGTCTGCGGAAGGTTAAATCACACGTGCGATGCATGTTAGCGGCCCCATGAGATTTCTGTATTGATCTCTTTCTTAATAATGCATAATTGGCAATCAGAGCTTTCCTGATCTTTTCACAGACATAGTATCAGCGAGAGTCTTAAATCACAGTGCTGTTAGTGGTTTTGTCTGACCTGCCCTCGCAACAACACTACACTAGCTTTTATTTCCCCAGGGACTACTCCCCAGTTAACTAGTGGAGAATTGTACTCTGTGTTTGCAATGATGTTACCTTCCCATGGCCTTTCAATGGGGCAAGGTGATGCATCAGAACTGTATCGGACATAGTGTGGCACTGTCCTTGGCACTGGTGAGGCCGCATCTCAAATACTGGGTTCGGTTTTGGGACTCTCACTTCTGGAAGGACGTTGAGGGGCTGGAGCCTTTGCAGAGGACGACAGTGAAGCTGGAGAACAAATCCTATGAGGAACTTGGGGTTGTTTAGCCTGCAGAAAGGAGGCTCAGGGGAGGCCGCCTTGCTTTCCGTGCAACTCCCTGAAAGGAGGTTGTACTGAGGTGTGGGTTGGTCTCTGAAGTAACAAGAGATAGTATGAGAGAAGACAGTCTCAGATTGTGCTGTGGGAGGTTTAGATTGGATATTAGGAATGCTGGTGATGTTGGGGGTTTTTTTTGGCTTTTTAAAATTTGGTTTGGTTTGGTTTTTTGTTGTTTTTATTTTTTTGGTTCTCCCCAGAGAGGGTTGCAAGGGCCTGGGACAGGCTGTCCAGGGAAGTGGTGGAGTCCTCATCCCTGGAGGAGTTTAAAAGACTTGTAGACATGGTGCTTAGGGACATGGATTAGTGGTGGATTTGGCAATGCTGGGTTAATGGTTGGACTTGATGATCTTAAAAGTTCTTTTCCAACCAAAGTGATTATGATTCTATGATATACATTTTGTTAAAAGCTGTATTTCAAAATTGAATTGGTACAGGCCTGAGATTTTTTAATTTTTTTTTTTATTCCAGCAAGAACAAGAAGGTTGGTTTTGCATTAACTGAGTTGTGTGTTCTGCCCTGTTTCAGCTTTTTCCTTCATTTATAAGTCTGTTTTGTGTAATGGTTCAGGATGGGAATTTTGGTTTGAATGCTGAACTAAGCAGAACTCTGCAATTCTGATGTCACTTCTGTTCCTCCTGTTGGAACGTTTATTGATGCATTTTTAATTTTAATTGTAATAATGCTTTTAAATCAATATTATTGTTATTGGTATGTGCTGGTTAAGTCTGGCAGCAGCTAACTGCAAACATTGAGGTGATGCAGTGGGTTTAATTAAAGAACAAGCAAGTGAGATTTCAGGATTAGATATTACTGTTTGACACCATATGCAGTACTTGTGTTCTGGACTACAGGAATTCATAATAGCTGCCGTGAAATAGGTATTTTATCCTTTGTCTTTGAGAGCATTTAACTGGTAGCATAGACTAATGGAAATTTGTGCCATTGTGCTACTGTCAGTGTTGTGCATTCCACTCGTGAAAAATGATTCTCAGTTATCTGATTCTGCATTTGACAACATCAAAAGTTAATTGGGCTGCTAAAATAGTGCAACAACAATAGCACAAAATTTGGCTTATAGCAATAATCTATGTTTGGCAGTCTGTTTCATCTCCTGGCTCTTCTTTTGTTTGTAAGTTTTGCTTTTTCTTGTAAAGGCATTGTTAGTCATGGCTTTTCCTTCTGCTGGTTCTTTAATACTAAAAAATAAGAAAAAGCTATTGGGGCGAAAAATAATTTAAATTTGCTCAGGAAGCAGGAGAACTGCAGACTCTTTCAGATATTTTGAGTAAAATGTTTAATGTTTTATTTATATCTAGCATAATAAATAGGCTGACCAATAATAAGTCAGCAAAACTCAGTGTGGTTGAAATGTTCCGAATGAATCAGCTATTTTCCCTCTACTCTTGGACAGATGTTAGGCTGCTAGTGCTGCAGTTCACCAGGTGGATAGTGTTGTGTTGTGGGGTGTCCAAGGAAGATGAAAAACAGAAGATGCCAATGGAATGATCCTGAGCAGTCTAGATTGCCTGCCTGGGCAGGGGTAAGAGTAGATCTGAGATGTTGGTCCCACATGTATGACACATCGTAACCATGAACTTTCAAACTGAATCAGGTGGGAATCATATGTCTTGTCTCCTGTTGCACCAGGGGCATTGGATGATCCTGATCAAAAGTAGTGAGGAAGAAGAGGGTGATCTGACCCTCTGATGGGGCTGTCTCTCTGGAGGTGTGCTTCACCAGTTGTGATGAAAGCGGGGAAGAAGAGACTCTTCTTCCTTCCTATCTCCTTCACAAAAACATGGGATGACTTAAATGCTGTGTCTTCTGAAGGATTAGGTGAGGCAGCACAATTTAGGACTGAGAAGAAATAGTTAACATAGTTCTGGATGAGTGAGCTCAAGTGCAGTCTGGTTTCATTAGCACCCAGCTCTGAGTTATTGAATGTATGCAATGTGCCCAAATGAGCTCATCAATGAATATTAGGCTATATAAAAATGTATTGAAAACATATAAAAAGGCAGCTGAGATTCTACTGATGAGCTAAGAATTGTTTTAATTTTTAAAATGTGGCTGTCTGTATGCAGGAGCAAGATGGATAGCTATGGTCTGTTTTTCTCAAGCCCTTCCAGTCTGGTATGTTTCTGTTGGTATTATTTGATTATTTATTTATTTAAAATGTCAATTTATGAACTCTGATATAAGGAGTTTAATAAAAATGCTGACAGACAGTTATGGTTGTGCTGTAATAAAGCCTCTTTAGGTGAGTTTTACAACTTAGCAGTTACAAAATATAACAAATTATTAGGTGAAAGTAGTTGTAAAGTCTGGAAATTGACTTTTTGCTATATTTCATTATTTAATCTATTTATATATAGAAAAACTTACCTTCTTTTCACAAGAGGAATGAATCTCAATGAGCATACAAGGAAAAATGTAAAAGAAGAAGAAAATAGATGATGAATCTCTTGTCTTTGTTCTGTCCTTGAGAGATCTGCCTTTCCTCCCATTTGCTTTAGTTCTTGTGAAATATGCTGAGTGTTGTATGAACCTTCCTTCTCCTTAAAGGAGAAAAGCATAAGGATAAAATAAGCAGTGTGTGCCAACTAAACCTGAGAAACAGATACTGCTTTCTGGTTTAATTAAGTGCATAAAGGACATATACAAAACCTGCTAAAATCAACAGAAGTACAGCAAACTTCAGTGCATTTTGGATGAGGCTGGAAGTAAAACTGAGTGTATCTTTACAAGTTTTGTTCTCTCTTGAAATGTTACCCTACCTTGGTTGGGTTTGGGTTAATTGTCACCTGCAGCTGCTGGCCCAAGCAGCTGCGAGAGGCCACAGCTGGGGTAAACATCTGCACCAGCCAATGGGAGATTTGATACTATGATGAGTCCTACCCCTGTGTAAGGGGAGGGCTTTTTTTCAACTTTTTTCAGGGTGTTAGCTTCAGCACTGCTGGAGCAGGGAAGGTGTTGTCTCAGGCACAGGTAGAGCCTTTCACTTGCTTTGTATATAATCATTAATACTGTTACAGAATCACAGAATGTTAGGGGTTGGAAGGGACCTAGAAGATCCTCTGGTCCAACCCCCCTGCCAGAGCAGGATCACCTAGACCAAGTCACCCAGGAAAGCATCCAGGCGGGTCTTGAATGTCTCCAGAGAAGGAGACCCCACAACCTCCCTGGGCAATCCGTTCCAGAGCTCTGTCACCCTCACTGGGAAGAAGGTTTTCCTTGTGTTTACAGTAAACCTCTTGTGCTCCGACTTACTCCTGTTGCCTCTTGTTCCTGTCATTGGATGACTTTGAGAAGAGTCTGGCTCCGTCCTCCCTGCACTCACCTTTAACATATTTATAGACATTATTAATGAGTTCCCCCCTCATTCTCCTCTTCTCCAGGCTAAAGAGCCCCAGCTCTCTCAGCCTCTCCTCATAAGGGAGATGCTCCACTCCCTTCATCATCTTGGTGGCCTTGTGATGGACTCTCTCCAGTAGCTCTTTGTTCTTCTTGAACTGGGGTGCCCAAAACGGGACCCAGTATTCAAGATGGGGTTTCACCAATGCAGAGTGGAGGGGGAGAAGAACCTCCCTTGGCCTGCTGACCACACTCTTCTTAATTCTTGTTCCTCCCCAGATGAAGGACTCTATACTTGCTCTTGTTAAATTTCATTATATTTCTCCCTGTCCAGGTCTCCAGCCTGTCCAGGTCACGCTGGATGGCAGCACAGCCTTCTGATATGTCAGCCACTCCTCTCAGTTTGGTATCAGCAGCAAACTTGCTGAGGGTCACTCTATCCCTTTGTCCAGGTCATTGATGAATATCTTGAGTATTATTGGACCTGGTACTGACCTTTGGGGGATGCTACTAGTCACAGGCTAGTTGTTTTCTCTTTCTGTTGTTTTATTAAACTATCCTTTTCTTAAGCCATAGGGTTTCACCTTTTTTCTTCCTCCTGATTTTCCTTCCCATCCCACAGGAAAGGGGTGTGGAGAGAGGGGGGGAGGTGGGTGGAAGAGCAGTGGGCAAGCAGCTGCATGGTGTTTAGTTGCTGACAGAGGTTAAATCATGATACTTGCTTATCTTGTGTTATGCACTTGCTGCTTTGAAATAATTCAGTGGGCCTTATTCTCAGTTTGTGGTGGTTTAAACCAGCAAATATTTCTTTTATCTTGGTATCAAAGACTGGACTGTGGCTTTAACGTCGACAAGAAGCGCTTGAAGAAAGTGACTGACCTTTTGAAACTGATAGAAAAGGGTCTCCAAGGAATCTTTTAGGAGCAGGAAAGGTAGATAAAAGCACCTTCAACCCAAAAAAGATAATGTTCTGCTGCTGAAGTATTGGGGAACTTTGTAACTTGGCCCAGTTTCTTTGTCCTTCTCTTTCGATTTAAATCGGCCATCTTTTTCTTTTAATAAGTGGTAGGTAGTTACTTTTCTCCTAGTATATAAAGGCAGAGTTCTTATCTCAAAGACAAAGCATAATGCTTTTCAAACATAGTGTCCCTGTTTCTGTGCATAGTGGCTTGTACTGGCTCTTTCTCGATCCAGTCATTTGTTGAGGACCAAAGATGCAGAATGGATCCACCATGTGCCGCAAGGGTTAGTGATAGCACTGAAATTGTTTATTCCCAGCTGCAATCTGGCCCTAGCTAGACCAGTGTATCCATCAAACTGCATCTTCTGCTAACATTTGAATTGCAGGTATTGATTTTCTTCTGTGTGTAACAGAAAATATATGCTGCTTTACCCATTATATAAGTGGATGGAGCCAGACTTTTCTCAATGTCGTCCAATGACAGGATGAGAGGCAATGGGTGCAAGCTAGAGCACAAGAGGTTTAGGGTCAACACAAGAAAAAACTTTTTCTCAGTGAGGGTGACAGAGCTCTGGAACAGGCTGCCCAGGGGGG
>JANHGL010005960.1:23456-37033 GCA_024611195.1 Ceyx melanurus | reverse complement strand
AGTCCCCTGCGGCCGCCCGGCTGCTCCCGCGCTGGCGACCAAAAACGACGCGACCGCTCCCTCACCGCTAAATGGGAGGAAGCAACCACCCCTCTCTCCTGCACCTCCTACCCACCTCAGAAACCCACAGAGCGCATGCGCCCCCTCACCCCTACCGCCTCTCCCGCTGCCGCGGCTCTATGGTGCTCCGGGAACCGCGCAGGCGTCGACGGTGCTGGCGGGTTCCTTGGCGCCTGCGCAGAGCGTCACTGGCCCTCCTTGCCTGCCTTCTTCCCTCGCAATAGACGCGGTGGGTTGCCTGGTAGGCGCCCAGGCTACCTGAGCGTCTCTTGCCGGGACCGTCCCTGCTGAGCTGCGGGTGCCACAGAAGGGAGTTTGCCCAGCCACTACGCCCCGAGCTGGACTACCCTGGCCTGCTTTCTGCCTGGCTTGGGCGTCTGAGCCCGGGGACTCGCAAGTCAGTCCCAGTCTCTCACAGCGCTTCCCCTGGGTCCGACTGTGGGTCAGGCCTTTCGGGCCGCTCCACGGAGTCTGTGCTGTCACGACACCTATAGCGGCCGGTCCGGAGGGATTGGGCAGCTCCACCGCCCGTCTCTGTAACCCGGGGAGCGGCTCGGAGATACATCGCCGTGTATATTTGGATACCTGGCTCTGCTTAGGGTGCCCCGCTTCCCTGTAGCGTGTTACTGTGGCTAAGTGGTAACTTTGGCTTAAGAAGAGGCAACGTTTGTAGCCATCAATTATGGACAAAAGGCAAGAAAACGAGTGGGCTCTGTGTAACTCTGTGCGTCACCCCTTCTGTCAAAGCTGCGCCTGTGAAACCTCACAGTTTATTAAAAAAAAAACCTGTCCGAACCGGAATGACAAGTCGTGCTCTTCATAGCCTTCTTCTAACACAGCTGTCAGAAAAAAAACCCCTAACCACTGGGTTACATTGTGGCTGGACCTGCCAAGAGTACTTTTTTGGTGATTTCTGAAACGCTGTTTTTTGTTTTTGTTTTTTTTTGTAAGATGAGCTCTCTGAAGATACGCTAGTTTACATACTTCTGTCAACTGATGCTTGCATTGGATGGACAGAGAAGTGCTTTTAAATGTAGGTGTTGAAAACTTGCGGAGTGGGACAGCAGACAGATGTGTATGTTGACAAAACAACAGATGTTCTAGAAGTTGTTCTAGAAGTGCAGATGTTCTAGAAAAACCTACAGGCTACTTATTTATATGCCTAAGTATAAATGTTGATGTAGAAACTTACCTGGTATAAGCCAGTAATGTCCTGTCACCTTAAATAATTTCAATAATTTCAAACACTTTTTTTTTTTTCCATCTTTCAATTAGGAGAAAATGAGTATGAGCAAACCAAAAGCAATTAGGACAAGGCGGGGCAATGATTAGGTGTCAGATGATACTAGTTGTCCAGACAGTCAGGTAGAAGAACACCTACATAATTATAACAAAGGTTCACTTGATACACAGAAAGGAAAAAACCTCAGAAAACAAAACTGCTTTTGTATCTCCATTTGTAGGCAGCATATATAGAAATGTATAATCTGAAAGCGTATACAGCTATACTTCTATAATTTTCAAATTCTACTAGTAGTGAAAATAAAAATCTTACAATATTTTTCTTTACTTTTTTGTCGAGCTAGGAAAAAAAATCTTCAGCTTTTAGAAGGATCTTCCTCATCTGACTATTGCTGCCAAAACTAATAGATCCGCAGTCCCTTTTGAGCTTTGAGGAATTGTCCCAGTTTCATTTCACAGAACTGAACTGCCCTGAAGGTTATTTTAAGCCGTCGCACATCAGGCTCAGACATAATAGTATTTTATTATCACAGAACATTCTGCCTTGACAACAAAATGGAAACATGAAATTATCTTTCACTGTAGCATAAAGATACAATTAATATGTCTTCCAAAACTCTAAAGACATTAAACTTTCAGATACACCGAGCAAAATGTAATTCCATAACAACTGTTTTTAATGGGCTTGTTGGCATGTTCCAGAAACAATTCAGCATCATATCATAATAACAAAACAATTTAATAAGCAGTGATGCTGTGGAACAGAACAAGCTGCAAAAAGACCCTCAATTATTTCACTGTAGATTCTATGCCAGTGGCTTATTTTATTTTACCACATCACATCTGTGTAACTCCTGCATAACTCCATTTTACCACTTATCTGTTTTCACAGTTTTTCAAAGGCTAGCATCACACTGGGTCATCATACAATGAGGGAAGCCTGCTGGTGGTGCCCTCGATATCAGAGGGGTGACACCTCCCAGGACTCTTCACAGTTCCCACTGAGGCTCACACCACAGCACATGCCTTCCCTCGTTCTCCACGGGCCCATGTGGAGGGAACGTAGCTGGGTGACAGAGTCACTTCCCAACATTATGTGGGTTCTCAAATGGGACCATGGTCACCTCACTCTGCTGCATAACCCTATAAAGTTTGCCTCCTGTCCCCTGTCTTGTGTCATAGCTTGAGCAGGGGAACAAGTACCTGAGTTTCTCTCTCAGTGGGTAAAATTTGACAGGTTCCAAATTACTGTGTCAATTTTCCCTGTCTGTGCCATCTCAAGGTGCCCTTTAATTTGCACTGTTCTTCTGATGAGTTTAGAAGATTTGCAGGACACACATTTCTAAATAAGGTAGCAAAACATTCTATGTTAGTGTCATTCCTTAAACTGTGGGCCTCTAGACGTGAGTTCTCATGCTGCTGTTGTGAATCTAAGACCATTGCGCTCCCAGCTACAGAGCACTGTCTCAACATCTCTGATGTTACCTACTCTTTCCTAGTAACCTCGCTGATTGGTTCAGACAGTGCTTCTGCTACTCACTACCCTTTAAAGTTAGTGCACTGCATGCGTTTTTAAGTTATTTACTACACCATTGTAACTGTTGCTTTCAAGAACCACAGCCCCAGCTACATTGCTCTCTTTGGCCTGTCATCAATTACCTGCTGGCCAGCACTTGGCACTATTTTGCAGTGTTATCCCATCACTGTAACTTGTTTCTGATGTACTCTGTCACCTCTGCCCACTGTAACTTAGGGGTGACTGCAGCTGTTATGTAGCTGGGAGGAGGAAGCTGGGAGGAGACATGTGGTTAGTTTTCCAGCATGTAATTAGGAGCATATTCTCCCTGGGAGTTAGCTGAACCACTGCTGCCATCTGCTCAGAGCCTTCTTCATTTTCTGACTTGGAACAGAAATTAGTGATCCAAATAAGCAAGGTATTTTCTTATAATTATTTGTTTGAAAAATGTTGACAGGTCCTTTTTCTTTAGACAGAAATGGCAAGAACTGTATTCGGGTAACCTAAAAATATACAAAGACTGCAGATAAATTATAACTTTTTTGTTCCAAAAATTCAGATTTAGAGACAGGTGCAGAAAACCAAACATCCCGCTCTGTAGCACTTTATGACCCTTTTTATTTTATCAGTATTCACATTAAAGTTGTGTAAATAGTAGGGTTTATTATATCATTTTAAGATTTAAAAAAAAACCCAAACAATATATTTTAAAAATTACTCTTCAACACTGCACTAAACCCAAGATTTTGTCAACTTTCCTGAAAAATTAGAGAAGGAGGAGAGTCCCAAACTAGCCAGTGATTTGGGTTTGGAGGCACATACCTGGGATGTGAAAAACTCTTCTCTGAACTGCTGCCTCCAAATTTGGTCTCTTGGTATCACTGGGACTGCAACACTTTGTATAAATAATTAAATATCCACTGTGGCAGGGACCTGATTCTGGATCTGTGTCGAGTGAATGCTCCAGTCATTCAGCAACAGAGCTGGTCCATCTCTCATGGTATAAATATTACAGTTTGTAGAAATAGTTAAAATATTAATCCAACCGAAGAGGCAGGGTATTATTAAGGTAACAAAATGTAAATGTACTATACACATTTTACACTTATTCTTTCCACCTCAAAGAGCTAATATCTAAGTCAGATTCAGCCTCCCCAGATTTTTGTCATACATTTACTCATCATTACCTTTGGTGAGCAACCTTTGATGACTTAGTTTAAATTCCCACATTTGTAAAATGGAAATAATAACATAGGTGAGTCCAGGGAGTGAAGAGACATAACTACAATATTTGAAACACATTATGAGATCTTTGGTTGTTACACAAATGTGATTCCTATAATCACATAAGATTTAGTCATAGTATTTGTTGAAAAATGTTTTTTTTTCTAGATTAATACTGACTGTTGATTCCTCTGAATGTATTTATGCCCTCATTGCCTTTAATGCGTCCTTAAAAGGCACAGCTGGTCTAGACGTTCCCTTATTTTATCTGGAATTAAAACAGCTTGTTGATGTCAAGAACCAGTGCTGAAACAGTTAAAAAAATAGAACAGAAATTTCAATCCAGTGAGTGTGACTCGAAAGTCTTTATTTTGAAAAGAACAGCTATCTCTCTCCTATCCTTTATGGTCCCACCTGGGTTAGAGTGCCTGAGTACTACCCTGAAGGGATGAGAAAACCTCCTGGGAGCCACATGCAACACAAGGACAAGGTGAGACATATCAAGTGGTGGTACATACCACAGATTATTTCATTCCTTTGTGTCAGAAGTATTTAAAAGTGTGACAATTGTGTTTTTTTAGAATTATATTTATTAGCATATGATACAATCTCAGTTCCCCCGGCAGCCTGTTCTGCTCCCCACAAGCCTGCAGAAATACACAACGTCTGCTGGGTATTCGCCAGGCTAGGAATGGGGAGGGACTTCTGAGGCAAAACAAGGCAAATAATTTGGGCCTGCAGGATCTGCAGTTTGGGGATGTCAATCAAGCCTATTTCTCTGCTTTGGAGAAAAAAAACCTGTTATTCTCCTGTTTCCCAGGAAGGAACAGCTGCAAGAACTGAAAGCATGTGCATCCATTTTCTTAAATAAACATGGGAATATTTAGTTTCTGCAAAACCAGATGGTTTTTGCCCTCTGAATATGCTGGCATTTGACATGAGCAGCCCGAGTTTCACTAAATGTGTACAGAGCATTAGAAAGAACTTCTTAAAACTCAAGGAATCAACACAAGAAATGAAAGCTATCTAAGTAGTAATAATAGACTGACAAAAACCCCACCAATTCTTATCCAGAGGTCTCCACATGCTTTCTTAATATTGTTAATCCAACTACATAACAGTCCATAAAGTAATTACATGTTGATACACATTTCTCACAGAGGGTTACACTAAAGCTGAGAAGGTAAATGAGATCCTCTGGGTTATGCAGCAAGTCATGGCCTCCTCTCCTGTGTGCTCTGACCATCCATGTGTCACTTTTCTTGCTAATGTATCTCAAGTGTGCTGTGTACCTCAGCCATGTTCCCATGACACAATTTGAAAATGTGAAAGCATTACTGTTAATAGCAGAGGGCCAGGGTTGTGGTGCATGCATCGCTAGAGCTGGACATCTGAGTGCTCTGTGGGGAGTTTATAATACTCTAAAAAGATTTGTGAACAGCCCTCAAACCTCTTGCTAATGGCAGTTGCAATGGGTGTTAAGTGTCTGAAGATGATTAATTATTTGGTGATTTCTATTGATTTGTGTTGTTATTGCTTAACATAACTTTGTAGTAACAAGCCATCTCTTTTCTACCAATTTGAAAGTGGTTTTCAACCACTCAATAATTAAACCATGCGATTCTGATATGTGCACTGGTTTGTTGCACTACTGGGAGGCTGATGTGGTTTGCTCAGTATTACTCATAGCTTAGAGAGCAAGGCTATGGGGGCTTCAGGTCTCACAGCACAGATGTCTGTAGCACATGTTCCTGAGCCAAACCCGACCCTGCTGACTCCATGTTGTCTGTCACATGTAAAAATAGGCTTGGGAAGGATTTCTCCATACTTGAAATTTCAGCAAGGACCTACCCACAAAAGCACATCATTTTTCTGGATCACTTAGTGAAATGTGTAGTTGTTATGAAACACTAGGACCTGCTTCTAAGTCCTACAGCTCTGAATCCTAAAGTATGTCATGGTTGCAGGACACAGCAGAGGTCTAAAATGCTGTCTTGCATGTTGATTTCCTTCAGTTCCCAGGAGAGCAACCATGTAGTGCTCTGGTTTATCCCCTCCTCTGCACGAAGGAGGGTGTGCCACAGAGCACACGTGCCCTGTAGTTGAGTCAATGCTATAATTTAATATACTTCATGATCAGCAGTTTAAGAGTTTGAATTTGCTATTTCTCCATTATGTAATTACATAATAATAATGAAAAGTAAGACAATGTTCCTGTTGCATCTTATGCAAATTAGATATATTTAGAAATATGTTACAAAATAGATACATGCATTTCAGACTGAAGTGTAAGAGGTTACTTTGATTTAGTAAAAATAAAAATAAGCTATTAGGGAAACCTATTTTATAAAGAAGAACCTATTTCTGCAAAGGAAGAACTATGATAAGTAATAAATCCTCATCCCATGGCTCATTCACTAATGTAGAAACTTCAGAACTTCAAATTAAAACAAAGAAATAAACACCACAGTATTTTAGAAGAAATTCAGGTATTTATTTTAGATTCAAAAAGTGAAAAGTTATACAAGTGAGGAATTTGTACCTGAGTTCAGATAAGGTAACTTGAATCACTAACAAAGCATTGAGGAAATAGCAAATCTTTAGATTAAAAAAAGAACAAAAAAACCCACATTTATTTTAGTTGTTAATCTGCTCAGAAGCAGCAGATACTCTCTATATTTAAAGTACACTCTAGAAAAATGAAAAACAAATTTCAAGTCAAATATAGGTATCAAAACATGGTGGATACCTAGCTTGACTTCTACACATGCTGCTCATTACTATTAATTACATGGTATTTTTACTATTAAGTAATCTAATTTATGCTAATAATTCCAAAAATAACTCTTTCAATCTGCATATAGTATGTCTCAGAAGAGCAGGAGATGGGAGAGACCACATTGCTTTGACTAGCAACAGTGGGTCACAATGACAGGTTCAAGCTTTGAGTCAGCAAAACCTAGACTTTCTCTGAAAGCCTGGGTGGTCTTGGCTAAGAGGAGGCCATTAGCTGTCATACATGGTGTTTGGGGGGGTATACACTGTGGTCCCCCCAACAGCATATGCCAGGTCTGTGGAAGCACATGTGGCTGGGCCTGGCTACGCAGCAATTTCTTGGCAGTGGCAAGAGAGACTGAAGTGGTCCCTCCAAGCTCCCAGTGTCCCTCCCTGTTGTGATTTGCCATCCCTGAAGTTGTGCAGCTGTGTTTGTGGGATTGCACTGTAAGCCAGATGTCTGCAGTGACCCAGATGAATACCAGTTCCCTGTGGTTCTCCAGAAAGCACTAGCTTTAACCCACATTCCTTTGAGTGATCTGCTGTATAGCACATCTCTCAAACATGTGTCTCAGCCTAGCTGAGAAGACCAAGGACAGTGGTGTGAGGATGAAATGGGTAGTGACAAAACATGGCAGGGGACTGGCTGAGACATGGTGTGGGGTGGCTTACCCAGCAGTGGGAAGGCTGCAGCCCAGTGCTGTTGCTCTTGCACCCTACTGAGTCATGGCACGACTCCAGATAAGCCATGTGTTTTATCATGCCTCAGCCTGCCATCTGCAAATAAGTGATAACAACATTTAAATAAGGCAAGAAAAGGTAGTAAGGTTTAACTGAGGTTTGTAATACGTTTTGGACTCCTTACATGCTGCAGTAGCGCAGCATTTAAGGTATTGTTACAGAGTGGGTTGTTAGTTGAATGTTATTTAACATTCTCTGCAAACTGTCTCTTTCTACTTTCATTATCAGTTCTTGGCTTTGGTGTCATTGTGTTGCTTGGACGTCTTCTAATTTAAATGTCATATTTTGATTCCTGAGTGATAACTTCAAACACCATTTTTCTTCTGCTACCCTATACAGCCTTTTTCCCATTTTAACAAAACCTAGCAACTACAACTTAAATTGGAAATAACTACAGCCCATTAGACTATTGAAATCTCTGAATAATTGAATTATTCACTATTATTAGAACTTATGTAATTATAGGTTAAGATATCACTTAGGCATTTAGCATACATCAGCTCTACTGTTAATTTTTAGCTCTTGATCTGTATTAGTAACCTCAGCTTGCTAAATTAAAGGATATGCCTCCAATTAGCCTAAATTTATCATTCCAGAACACATCTCTGGTTGGGGTGATGCTTGTAAGTTTAGAACATCCAGGCAATTTCAGCTGAGCTACTGAGGCTCTATCACAAGTGGAAGAGAAAACACTTTCTCATAAACAATTCCATTACTTTCACAGGGGCAGAAGTAAAAGCACAAAGCTGCCTTTTGTGGAAGGCTCAAAGCCAGGAGCTGCAGTCATCTTCCCATGTAGACATCCCTAAAAAAGCCTGTACCCAGGTCAGAGGCAGTTAGGTCATTGAATGAGACCCCCAGAAATTGAAGTACTGCGTCTGGAGTTGTCTGGCTCAGGCATCAAGAAAACATTGAGCAAGAAAACAGAGAGAAAAGAAGATAAAAGTACTGATATAGTTAGAAAAAAAAAAACCACAACAAAACAAAACCAAAAACGTACAACAACCAACTTAACAAGCAAAGAATCTTCCTTTTTCTAAGAACCCTGCATTTAACATAGCAGGCCATGGCAGGGCACTTCTGTAGGTACATACTACTACTTTATAGTTAGACCTCAAAGAGTAGGTAGATTCCTCTGTCTTAAACAGTTCTTTCTGGCAATGCCAGATTCCAGAACTATGATGCCCATAGTCACCCTGTCAGCTTCTTAGTGAAGGCTTTGATTGGTAAATCTCATATTTGTTATGTCCTCTATATGTTTCTGAGGGGGTGGTTCAGCATGGGCAGTATTGATACCTCAACATCTGTTTTAGGAGGATCCATTAATTTCTTCTTTTTTCTGTATTGCTTGTCCCTTATGCCAGGATTATTTGTGTCCTATATAAGGAAGATGCCATCTAATATAAAATCCATTAATAGCTCTGAGTGTAAAGGCCAAAATTTAGGTGCTCTACTGTGTGGCATGTTTCCCTATTCTCTTGTCTAAACCCCACCATTCTGTCAACCCAGCTGCCTACAGGCCAGTTTTACTAGCAGGAGGAAACATTATGCACTTTCTCAGACTATGCCCCAGGCTGGGAATTACAGCATGCCCCGGGCAGTGTATCAAAGCTTGATCCCAACTCCCATTTCCTCAGTGTGCGCTTTAGCTGGTAGTTGTTTCTACAAAACTGGTCATCATCACCACAACCTTGTCTTAATGAGTAAATCCTCCACCTGCTAAACATTTAACTAAGGAGAGGAGCTGATAGCCAGCATGTAAAAGGAGCGGGACTCTCAGCCTCCTGAGCAGGACAAGAATTCAGCAAGATACCAAATACCTAAACTGACCTTGTTTTGACCTGTAGGGATGGGCCCAATGATCCCAATATCCCATCCAGCTTAAACTTCTCTCTCTACACCTCTACCTACAGATTAATTCAAGGCATCTTCCTGGTTTGCAGGTGTAATTTTTCATCCCTCTTTGAAGGACGCTTATTCTACTCCATGGTTGTAGGAGATGTCTGTACTCCTGTCTCGAGTGCTTTGAATCACCCTATATGGTCAGGAACCTTGTTTCTCAGCCCTTGCAGTTCCTCAGTAGAATTGCATAAGCAGGCAATCTGGACTTGTCCTTTCCCTCTCCTTGTGTGGGTTTATCTCTGAACCCTTACAACTTTCTCTTTTAAAGCTGTTGAATGCTTAAGCAGTGTAGGTATTTCTCACCTACTTTGGAATTTTACCTTTAATTACTTAGAACAAAGACTTCTCTGACTGCAATTAACCACTTTTTTTTCCCCCTCAAGTGTTGACTATCTGTCTTTGCATGATGATTTACTTTAAAGATTTTTAAAGCATTTTCCCTTGCATGCTCCAGATGACTTGCTAATAATGATATTCATGCATTTCGTTCTTTTCTCTTATTAAGCCTGTGGATTTCCACAATATTTCTGGAACACGACATTACAGTTCTCCCTCATTTTTTTTTTTTTTCTTTTTTGCCTTGCTCTTTTCAACCCAAAAAATGGTACTGGTTTTTGTACGTATTTGTATATATTTCATTTTCATTTTTAATTAAATTGTTCTAGTTCCTTTTTTTCTAATCACTAAGTCTCTCTCCCTTATTCCTTTTCTCTCCCCTTTGGGGAGGGAGGGGGGTTAAAAGAGAGCGTCTGTTATCGGTCTGGGGGTTGCCCTGACCCTAAACCGTGACAATGCAGGGCACAGCCTGCCGAATGCCCTGTTAGCATCTCACCCTGTTCTCTGAAATCCCATCTGTCCTAGCTGCACTCATACACTGATTAGTAAGGAGGTTAGAGCTGGCACGAGTTACCTGGGGTAGTGTGGAAAGATGTTGTACAAATGTGTAAGTAGAAGTAGGACAAGGACAAATTTTTTTTCATCTTTTTGCACTTTCCAGTGCGTTGCTTTTCTGATTACACCACCTTCTGCTAGCACGTGAATCGCACCAGTGGCTGTCTCAGAAGGAGCAGGCCAGGTCCTCCCTCTCCAACAGCCTGTCATCCTTCTGCTACCTTCTGAACAGGGTGAAAGTTAGACCCAGTGTGTGGCTAGGGAAGGGGAGGTTTGGGAAAACAAATTATGCTTTAAGTGGTCAGAAGGCATACTGACTTAAATAAGCACCTAGCTACTGTTTACACTTGAAAGTTTTGTCATGCTGGTGTAGTTATGTAGTTAAAGTCCTCCTACGTAATAAGAGCACTTGTTGCCTGTAAAATGCATTCCAGTTTGGCGAGCAATATAAGCCATAACATCTTTTTTGCTGTTATAATTGTGTCTTCATTGGAGCTTTTGTTAAAGTAGTCATGTCATAAAAATCACCCTACACAACACAAAGCCTTCAAAGTGTAAACTGAAATCTTAAACCTTGTCTACCCAGCCAGATATTACTGCGCTTTAATAGAGTCATGGAAAATTGAGGTAGATTTGTTAGAATGTTCTGACCACAACTAAATGGTCAGCAGAGACAAAGTTAAATCCCTTTCAACATCATATTAGCTATGTTGGATACATACATCTGGCATGGTATAATCTGATTTGATTTTTGCATAGCTGTGGTCAAACAGGGACCATTCAACCTGCCTTCAACTATATCACATATTAATAGGGCCAAGGTGAAATTTGCTTTATTTCAGCTTATTTGTTACTAGCTTTACCGACATACTTCTTTCAATATGCATTACTTTTGTTATAATCTCAGTTAAATATATTAAGAGTCATTCTTCCTTTTAGGCTTTTCATATTTGTTTTCTGGGTTTGTTTTGGGTTGTTTTGTTTTTGATACCATGAACTGTAAATATATCCAAGGATCTAAGATACCAAGGAAAAGGAAATGTCTGTCACTTTGATGGATAGTCCCCTGGATCTTTAAATACAAACTCTCTAAAATTTTTTAAATTGTTTACATTAAACTATTTGCAAGCATTAACATAGTAATTATCAATCCAATGACAATAATGTATCTTCTCTGCTGAGTATCACTTTCTGAAGGATGTCACTAGGTGCACTCAGATTAGTTTTCCCCAGTAGACTATAATTCAGTCTTGTGTTTCTAATAGTTTGCCACATTTTAATTCTTTTTCTTTAATATGAGTGTTGCTAGGTTTCCTCAAAAATGTAAATGCTGCCCTTCAGAAATCAATGACACAAGTTTCTACAATTGGCAAGGCTAGGACCTGAAGAAATCACAGAAAATTACATCTTAGATCCTGTGGAAAAACATTACTATCTTACACATACAGTGCAAGTTTCACTCCCTGCCAATCCAAAGTCCATCCACTAATGAAGAAGAGGAACCAGATTTGTCCTGGAGTCCATCACAGTTTGTTAGTGAATTCAGAGGAAGTGGGTTTAGGCCTATACTAAATAAAGGACAAACATCATTTATCTCCAAGATTAAATTAATTCTGCAGTGTGATGTGGACCTGTTCAATCATCTGTGCTTCTTTTACAGATTTTGAGAATGTTCCTGATGATGGTTTAAGCACTAGCTAACAGTGTGATAGCTGAATAGTTTGCTAGCAACAGCCAAAGCAATAAATGCAGAACATTTCTTACATCCTGGAAGCACCACCGGTGAAGGTGAGTAAGCAACATAATCACTCAAGATGGAATTAAATTAGGGCATTGTACCTCTATTACAAAAATTACTAGGGGATTCCTACTTACTATGGATAGGGTTCATGCCTCATCCCAGGCAGGTACTATCACTTGTTAGGCATTTTTATGGTGCCTGGCAGTCTGTCATGTTACCATGATCTCTATAGGAAATGAAAATAATCCTCTGAGATCATTGCCACCAGCACTGAAAGCTATGAAAAGGATAAACTTAAAGCTCAGAACAGGGGCCAGGTGTTCAGTGGAGCTTTGGCATGTGCTTTCAATCATGGGATATGCAGTACATGCAGTGGCTGAGGTTTCCAAAGAACCAAAAGAGGTCAGACACTTTGATATATTTTAGTATTGTACTAGAACAATAGTAAAGGACTGGTGGCTGCTATTCCACTTCAGGCCACAGAATTTGATATTCAAATAATGAAATTCTTGCTTCACTACTCAGGCAAACAGATCCAAGAACATTTTTCTAAAAACAGACAAAAGTTTGTTTGCAAATACAATTTCAGTCCTAGCATTCAGCCTACATATGTACTGCACCCATTGCTTTTGCTTTGGTAGCTGGCTGAAATCAGAATATCTGTAGGCCTACATAGCTGTTTAAGGTCATTCCTGCCAGGCTAACTAGGGTTTTTTCCAACCATCTATTCACCATTTATCCGTTTCGTCAATGTCACCACGGGAGAGTATAAACTTCTGTTTGCTAGAAGCGTTTGCTGTTACCTTCTGCAGCATCAACTGATTTCCCAGTAGAGATAATAATAAATTACACTCACAGCAGTGATATAATGCACCTGTAATTTTCCAAGAGAGGACATAAAGAATGATGCCTGTGAAAAGCAGAAATTTTCTTCAAAGAATACTGTATGACTTTGGTAAGTAGCCTTAAAAATTTAAGTTAAGAAGTGTGAATCTGGGCAATTCAAAAGATTAATTAGTGGTGACATACCTTTTACCTCACTGTGTTGAGTTTAGACCAGGTGAGCAGTGACTGAAAATTGTTACTACCTGGCAGGTGCGGGAAGAAAAGGTGGAGGTGCTTCCCACTCAGCTTTCTCATAAACTGTTGACCACAATACAAAATTCCAGGACTGAACAATGTTTGCATACATTAATAATCTCTTTCAACTCTGATCTGGGAATAATCCCTTTTGATTGGGGGTAGAAGCAGTTACCCTGAATGGGAAGCTAGCTTCATCATTGCCCTTTCTATACCTACTGTACGAAGAATTAGTTAGGCAGACCTGCAGCCAGTCCAGATTATCAGAGTTTTGGTCCTTGATTTCAGAGTAATTACCATCAGTTATGCTGCAGAGGAGTCAGCCCATCAGGGTTTATATACATTGATGTCAGCCTGGGCATTTTTATGAGCACTCCATATATTTCTTATATTTCATATAAAATT
>JANHGL010005960.1:0-23356 GCA_024611195.1 Ceyx melanurus | reverse complement strand
TGATCTTCTAGGTCCCTTCCAGCCCCTAATATCTGTGATTCTGTGATTCTGTGATTCTGTGATTCTGTGATTCTGTGGTTTGCCCACCCCAACACAAGTCTACTTTTATCTGTGTAATTTTACCTGTCATGTGTGATTATTTTTTTTCCACAGGTCAAGCCTGGCTTCTCCTTCCCATGTGCTTCCCCTCCTGCCTGCCACCTCCACCTCACCCTCTGTCTTCACCCTTAATATGTGTGTGCAAAGAGACACCACTTTCTTTTTGATACCCCTATCATAACACACAGGCCCCCAGTAAGGTGGTAATTGATAGCCACTGACATGGTAAGGTGCCCAAGACAGACTGAAATAGATGCTAGTGCTCATCTGCTGCCAGAATATGGCCCATGCTTATGATCGTGGTCACTTAGAAGCCCAGTGGGATAGTATTTTTTCTTATGACTCACTTCATTATAGCATGTAGGTTTATAGATTTTGTAGAAAAATGTAGTACAAACAGAAAATGTACCCTATAGGAACTTTTCAGTATAATTTCCAGGTACCATATTTTTCCAATTATAAAACAACCCTTCCATATCCCCATCTGTGCAGGGTGACAAGACATAAGCCCAGCATACAATCATCAAGGAACTGACCTGCTCCCATCTTTCCTGCCACCAGCTGTATGAGAGTAATTTACTTAAAAGCAACTTTGGAATGCAAGTATTTTGACCTCAAGTACTTTGAGCCACCTCTGGGCAACCTACTTGCAGGATCAGGTGAGAAGAGCCCCATTTCCACTATGATATGAGGAATAACGTTATTTGATCTCAGTCTTTTAATCTTTTTTAAAGCTTTTGTCTCTTTTGCCTACTCCTCCTGTTACCTGGTGTGCAATATGCTCCTTAAGAGAGCCAGGGTGTATTGTCTCAGGGAAATGGCAATTAATTATTAAACCTGTCTCTATAACTGCCTTTCAGGTGTTGAGACAATCTGTAAGCTAAGCACTGATGTTTATCTGTGTAACACAGCACTACTGCGTGAAATATGGCAGCCAAATTGCTGCACAAGCCTTTTTATGTTTATACTTTTATTTTTTGGAATTTCCTTACAATGGAAAAGTGCCTGTGTTTGGGTTTGTTTTGTTTGTTTGTTTTGTGTGTGGTTTTTGTGGGTTTTGTTTGTTTTGTTAATTTGATTGTTTTGTTTGTGTTTTGCTTTGTTGTTTCTTGTTTGTTTGTGGTTTGGTTGAGTTTTTTGTGTGCTGTAGTGGGGTTTTTTTTCCCCCAACAACAAAATTGCAGGGTGGTTAAATCCTCCCTTTTGTCCACTTCTGAGCAGGCATATGTCACCATGCAAAACCTCATGCTTATCTTAATGCTGCACTTAACCACCTTTGCTATATAAACAGTCAGGAGCTGGAAACCTTGAGACAGGTTTAGATCCATCACCAGCAAGCAGGCAACTTGGTTTCTTGTCAGGTTACACATGCCTACACTTCACCTGGCTACTTTTATGGTTGTCCCTGGAAGGGGAAGAGGGTTGCCACATTTTTGATACTTAGTAATTCTTCTCCCTTATGAATTATTTGATATCTAGTAAGATGTGAATTTATTTGATACCTTTCTTTCTGGCACATGACTTTAGGACTCTTCTCTGCCCCCAGCTATCTGCTTCTTGTACAAAACTGGTAGGAATTCAATTACCTTTGAGACAGCTCTCCATCAGCCAAATTAGATCAACCAGTATATTCAACAGTTACCTAAAGAAGTACAAAGCCTGATTGCCTAAGCCTCATTTCCCAAGGAAACCAGACTTGCAGTTCCTACTTCTAAAGGCTAATTACTTGCAATTGGATGCACAAAATAAATGTGAAGATAGGAAGAGAAGGAGATGGCAGAAAGGCTTATGATAGGTAATAAGAAACCAAGCATGCTATTGTGCAAGAAAATTAACATTAGTCACAGTCTAATGCTGATAGCTGGCATTAGCTTTGCAACCTGGCAAGGCACCTAAAGGAAGGATAGGAAGTCAGGAGGGAGAAGGCAAGGTGGGTTTTGCCCCAGATCTTCTCATATGTGCAAGGCAGCATGGAGGGAAAATCCACTTGAGGGAAAGTGAACTAGTAGGAGGTGGATGAGCAAAAGTGTTTACATCAAATAAGCCAGGACCTGCTGTTTATCCCTGGATTCAGCTGTACTGATCAAAGGAGACTGACCTGCCTCCAGCCTTGCCCCTGTGTCTTGCAGTTCATCCCTAATCCAGCCCAAGGGCTCATTGCCCAGATGAACATCTCATGCCAGCACTCCTCCTGCTTCAGCCAAATGAAAGCAAGGGGAAGCCTACCTTGTAAATCCAGCTTGTTCTAACAGGAGCAGGTTGAGAGGTGCTCCTGTGGGCAGATCAAGAGGGTCAGTAACCTTTTTAATTGCAAAGGAATGTCTGTCCACATGTTTCCCATGGAAACAGGTCTTGGGGAGGGACTGTGTTTTCAGGCACCTTCTTCACAACCTTGGGTTTTCAGTATGGGGAAGGAGTGGGGAGTCAGCGGTGTGTTTCTGTCATTGTCTGTGTGATGGGAGACAAGTAGGCTTTCACCTTCCCTCAGGGGTGGGTACTGGAGGTTTGAGTGGAAAGAAAACCTGAATTTAAACAAACTTGCTTACTCTATTGTGTTTAGACTGATGGGGATCTAGTGAGAAGCAGCAGACTACAGGTGCTGGTGGCTGAATGGTGGGATGTGTGGCTGCAATTACAAAGAAAAGCAAGAGACAAAAGACAGTAAAGGGAATACCAGGTTCTGTGAAGGTAGAACTCACAGGTTCCATTGTTTCGTCTACCCATAAGGCAATGACGAGTTTTACACTTGGTCATTTGGAGACATGCCTGGAATAGATAAATGTGAGAATTATTTGCTGAAGCCATGACAAGTCAGACATATGCTCAGCCTCTAGAAAACCTTCTGCTCTTTTTCCTCTACCTGCATCAAGAGCAGGAGATGGCAGACTTATCTGCTCTCTCCATTTTCCAGCTCTCTGCTGGCAGAGCCACCTGTTCCTTGTTTTTTTTCCACTGGCTAAGCCTGATGCCTTAAGGCTCGTGAAGGCTTTAAAGCTACTTAGAGATTGCAAAGTGACCTTTTTTAGACTTTAGACTCAGACTGACTCTTGTGAACTCAGAAACCCTGAACACAGAGAGCAAATTGTCCTTCCTATTTCTCAACTGTCACATATTCATTAGTTATAAAGAATAAATGTCACATGGCTTGCAAAATATATATCCAAGATACTTAATAATACTAAATGCTCATGATATGCTCTTTATCTTAAAGTATTTTTTGTCTCAAAAAGTGTTTTCAGCCCTTGACCACAGGAAGGGCTATTGGAAGGAAGAAGAAAGATAAATGCCGTACAATATACTCCTAAATACAAAGATGGAAGGTAAGACAAAGGCAGATCTTGGATGAGAACCTAGGAGAAATGAGCAGACTCGTGTATACAGCAGCCATTGTGGTTGCAATGCTTTGCAGAAGGGCTGTGCTTGCTTACTGCTGGTTGCCAGACATCAAGCAGGAATATTCCCAGCAATATTCCTTACCATCTGGCCAACAGCTCTGCTTCCAGCCCCCAGTAAAGGCAGGACAGGAGGCAGACTGGGTTCCCACTCTTCCCAGATGAGCCCCGCCACTGAGTGCCATGCAAATCTGCAAGGCAGGCAGGGGATATGTGGCTTGACTCCCTATGAAAGTAACACGATTCTTCTCTTGTATCTAAACTCTCATTTCTTACATGTCTGCTAGTGCAGTTCAGGCTAAAAAATAGTCTTTGTAATGGCCGAGTTTGTTTGCTTTCTTTGAGGATGCTTATTTAATATCTTCACTAATGAGTCAGGGTTTTTCAATGATCCACAAGACATCAATATTGCATGTGCTCAGGGATCCAGAGCACGTACATTAAGTGCTGTGTGTTTTAAACAGCAAGCGCTTCTCTAACAGCAACAGCTACACAAGGCAGGGAGCAGCCTGCACGTCTAGAGTCAGATCAAAGCACACAAAGGTTAATTGGCAAAATGCCACGGCAGCCAGTCTGCAGAGGGAATTTATGATTTACAGGCGGAGCAGTAAAAGTCTGCTTTAATCACTAGATTACACCAAGTACTTGCAAATTTTAATACAGTAAACCAGTAGGGATTTTTTTCTACTTTAGCATCAAAACCCTCTCCCTTTTTAAATAAAGAAACACGTAATCAGAATCCTATAAAAGGTATTTTTCCCCCTCTCAATAAAAAAGGGAGGGGGAAGAATTCACATATTTCCCCCCATTTTTTTCTTCCCATAGCTATTTGCCTGAAGTTACTTGCCACGTGGAGGTACCTTCCTGTGAGAAAAAAGGCATGGTCCCATGCTGACCCACAGCTTGAGGACCCTTAGGTTGTCCCTTGAGCACTGAAATATTGAAATGTCCTGCTGCCCTCCCTGTTGCTTCTGGGCACCTCACTTATCCAGCATGCTCTTTGGACAACACTTTTACCAAATTAGGGAGTGGTGGTACTGAGGGAGCCCCACTGATCACACCTCCCCAGTGCCAAGAGCACACCACCCAGAGGGTTCTCCACAACCAGGGGAAGCTACTGCAGGGGCGAGGCAGAAAGCCTAGCTCAAAGCCTGCTAGAAACGGTATGTTAAATATTCTATTGTGTGCTTAAATAGTATTTATAGACACTATCAATCACACAGGCCCTAAATGCATTAAACCAAACTTCATTTAAAGGCCAGTGTTCTTCCAGACTCCTAAAAACAGCTCAGAAAAAGGGCATAATTGTATCATCTAAATCTCAAGGATCTAAGTAGCTCTCTAAAACTCATCAGGGCTTGGTTTTCACTTGGTCCCAGGCCCCCACCACTGGTATGCATCACAGCCATGGGCACAGGTAACAGGACTCAAACTCAGCTTAACCTTTTGCATTACAGTGAGAAGGTCTCATGACACCCTTACCTTCAGAAATAACAAGATTCAGTGGAGCAACATTAATACAGAGATAGAATAAGCTAGAATCAGCTCCCCAAACCTGCAGAATTGGGAGAAAAAAAAAAAAAATAAAAAATCAAAAAGAGCACAGAGACACATCCCATTTCCAAGCCAAAAATGAACAATTGACCTCTTGCACTGATTTTAAACTCTCACCTCTCTGTGCCTCTGACCATAATTGGGCACAGCAGGGCTCCCTCAGCCTACAGCTGGGAGGGACCCTGAAGCAACAAATAGAATCCAGATGTGAACTGCATACCTTGCTAAACGAGCCATAAGCAGCATTTTTTTATTTCCGATGTGATGGCATTTTAGGCAGTGTTAGTGTGTTTGCAGGAGTGCAGTTTCTTGGGCAAATGCTTGCTCTTTGGTCATATAAAGGTAATTTATGCAGTTGTAGCAAATGTCCTAGAGCCTAGGAGATAGGGACAGCAGCAGGAGGTACTGATGTGCTCCCAGTGTATCACAGGGATACTGAGGCACAGTACCTCACTAGTCAGTTATGTATTGTTATCCTGATTTTGTTTCTTAAGCCCAAAGTGAGTTGTTTAACCTCTGTGTCTGGGTTTCTCTGGCTACTCATGTTTTTATTTGCATTTATCAAGGCATCAGTGGTGCTTGCGAAAGTAAGGTAGCACCTATAATCCATTCTCCAGAGAAGCAGCATTTCACATTCTGAGTTTTACTGGGGCAATGTTACTAGAAGCAGAAATGAGGTGTAAATTAGTGTGACTTGTTACAGGAACGCTGCTGCCAATTCCCTACATAGCTAACTGAAGGAATAAGAAGCACCATGTAAGCCACTGATTTTGATTACATATGCAAAACCTCCATGGCAAATTTAAGCAATGTCTATACCCATCATGCAAGAAGGTAAGCGCTTGCAATGTGGTTTACTTTTCTGCTTCTTTTTGCCACACCCCCTTTTTTGTTTTGTTTTGTTGTGTTGGTTTTTTTTTTTGTTAACTGTTTTGCAGAAAGTCAAACCACCAAGGCAGCTTTCCTCTACAAACAAATCCAATTAGTTAAGAATGTGGATAGATTGTTTTAATACTCTGCAGAGGTGCCTGGGTAGAAATCCTTGAGGTTAGATAGTTCTTATCCAAAAACACACAAGCAAAAATGGAGGATAGCAGAGCATTTAACTGATGGGTAGAGGTCACCAGATAATTAAAGATCTCTATTATCACCCTTGGAAAAGGGAGGGTCAGATAAGCTAGTATATGACCCATTACCAGCAAGGACAGGTATTTAGGTCACTATGTCATATGGAAATGCAGAGCAAAACCTGAGCAGCAACCTGCACACAGTTCCCCAGATCAAAGAAGAAAGTGGGTACACCTTCAAAAAGTTGTCCTCACTGGGCCATGGATCATGGAACAGCAAGAGGCCTCCTGTCCAAAGAAAAACACTGTGCCCAGCTTTCTTCTCTCTCTTGATGGCAGATGGTCATCTTGGCTGCTGTCAGGAGAGAGCTGATGAAAAAATCTTCGATGAAGAATGGCCGGGATTTTGTAGGGCCAAAAATAGGGAGGTTGAACAGGTGCAGGGGTATGCAGACTGCTGCGTGTACAGCATAAATGACTACTGCTTGATCCCACTCTTCCTTGTGTTCTTTCATCCAGAAAAAGAGTCAAAGAAAGGAGAAGGGAACAAAGATTTCTCTCCTGAGGCACAAAAAACAAATGAGGAAGACAGCAGGCTAGATGCAAAGGTTTCAGACATTCATTTCTGGGAACGGGTTAGGAGAGAGCTGAATCCAGCTTCAGCAGGATGAGTCATCATCTAGTCTGCAGCTCCGGTTGAATAGCTGCTATAGCTCTTGGAAATAAAAGTTGCCAGCAAATAAATGCCAATAAAGTGGTGATGGAAGACTTAGAATGATTGTATGAGTTCAGGCTGTAGGATCAGCTACACAGCAAGAGGCAGTAAGGGTCAGAAATGCTGACAGTCACTTCACCACTGCTTTCTAGCGATGACTATTTAGATCCACATGACTCCAGAAGGCACTGTGGTTGTCACCTTCCAGCCAGGTGATTATATGGTGTCACAGAGCAATAATATACAACTATTTCTGTGGACCAGGAGGTATTTCAGGACACAATATTTTAAATAACTTTTTATACAGTAATCAGCTCGCTGCAATGGAGTCTTCAAGCGCTTCTGAGGTTACTTAGTACTGTAGAAAAAAATGAACAAGAAACCACTTGAGCTCCCTAAACTATGACCTGGGTACCACATGTTGCCACAAACCCCACAGAAGCAAAATGGCTTATCGCAGCAATAGGAGCCGCTTTGAGTGCTAGTGATCCAACCTTTAATCTAAACAGCTTGGGAGAAAACTGTAACACTGCAAGCATCTCAATGGCATCAGGTCTTCTGCCATCACCAGGGGATATTATTGTACCCAGTACTTATTCCACTACCAGATCAGATCAAAATGGTACCAGTTGATCAGGAATATTTGCCCCCACTAGGGCTAACTAGAGGATAAGACCTCTCTTGTGTGAATGGTGAGTTTAAAATACGGTGCTTTTTTCACACTAGCATAAAATATGAACATTGCAAAATCCTGAAAGATAATTGTTTAGGACCGACCAAAATGCATAAGGATTTTTAAAATTTTTATTTATTTATTTTTTAATGTGCCTTTGGAGCTATTGTGTTGTTATGAAAACAAACATTTTGTATGGAAAAAGGATGTATTTTATTCCAAAAGTGAAAGCATGACACTTCATCGTGATCCAAAATTTGCAAAACAAGGATTTCTGTGGAACTGTACTTTTTTAACTGGCCTGTAATGACTGTAATTGGTTATTGTTTTTCTGTCCAATTCTAATCACCGTAGCAATAGCCAAAAAGGTTGTGCTGAAAAAATGTATCATATTATATCAGAAAAAAAAAGTATTTATAATGTATTTGTAATGAAAAAAGAATAAGGTCACTAAGTGTAGTTTATTTCATGTTGGGAGACTAATAGGGGAGAGTGGCAGAAGGCTGGTAAGCAGAAGTTGAGCCTGTGATAGAAGGACTACAGGAAGAGATGTACCATCAAATCCCTTCAAATGAACAGTGGACAATATAAAAATATATTGACCATGGAGCAAAGTGGTCATTTTCAGCAACTTTGTATTTTAAAATGTCTGGACAAATGGCATGATGAGAGGGACCAGGAAAACAAAATTAGCAAGTCAAATTGTGAACTGACATCAGGAATGCTGTGATGATTATGTAATTAATTTCACAATATTTGGTGCTGTTTTCTACAGCCCTTGTACCTCAAACTCTGTAATTACATTAAAATAGTTATTCTTATTTAGCAGTAAAAAATGTTTCCAGTCTCGAAAATTTAAAAAATATTAACTAAGCACTCCAAATGAAAAAAAAAAAAAGTAAATAAAAAAGCACAGCAAAGTAATTTTTAAAACACTCAAAAGTCAGAGAGTTCTCCAGCAGACAGCTCATGATGTATGATGGTCTGAGTTGAGCTGAGAGCTGATAGCAGCTCAACTGGAGAAAATGTGGCTTTCTTGAGGGAGAGGTGATGAAGAGGGAGGATCTGTTCTTAAAAGATAAGGAAGTAAAATACAGTGACTGTGTGGTTGGTAGGAAGGAACAGCTCTAGTTTTCATGTGGGTTCTTTTGTGTGTAAGAGATGGAGCTAGGAGAAAGACTAAAAGTGGACTCTAGCTAAATCTTTAATGACAATCGTTATGCTAGCTCCCTATCTTTTTGTGTTCCTTACATACTACTACAGGAGTTCTCAGTGCCTGTGAGCCTTCAGCCACCTAAGACCTTGTAAGAAACAATAGGCCCAACATGCAAAAGTTATAAAGTAGGAATGTAGCTGCCACAAATCCACTTCTAATCCTCCTTTAATTACCCGGGCTGCGGAGCCTCAGCGCTGAGACAGCTCCATGCTGCAGAGTGCTCCAGCAAGCCTAAAGGAAGCAGCAGGACACAATGACGTAGGACTGCACAGTACGGAGGGTGAAGTGAAGGCTATAATTAGGAAGCCACTTTATTAAGGCAGTCTAATGAAAGCAGCTGATGGGACCAGCTGACTGCATCTATACTGACAACTGCCTGCTGGCATCAATCGGTATCAGTCATTGTTTTTTCCTTTCCTCTCCAGCACATCTCTGAATGTATGGTGTGAGGCAATCTCCCTGCACCATAAAGACTGAAATCTTTGGTTAAAACGCTCCACTAAGATGTGCCCCACCTCATGTGCTATGATGGCTGACATGCTGGGGGGAGAATATAATCTCTGGGCACACCTGTGGCAAACAGAGGAGAAAGGATGGCTGCATCCTAATCTTGCTTCCCACATGTTCCCTCATGTGTGAAGGGTGTGAAGGAAATACAGAAACTACAACTAGGCATTAGTAGATGCAAAAGAGTAGACTAGGCTAAATGCCAGCAGAAAGTTGGATAACCACAGATGCAAAGCACTTACTCAGAGCTCTTCTTCACAGACCTTAAAACGCTCTTATACACTTTACTGAAGTCATCACTCCCAGCTCTTGTGAGAAAGTGTTGACGTCCAATTACCTGTTGTCCAGTCAGGAAGACTTGTGTAGGGGAAGAACACAAGGTGCTTGTTTGAGGCTTGACACATGAACGGAAAATGCATTTTCTAATTTTCAGTCTTTAATTCTAAAAAGTTTAGTTTACATGCCTCAAAAAGACCTTTGGAGGTCCCTAATCCATCTGTCCTTCTTTTCTGGTACCTTATTCTGTTTTATCCCCCAGAGTATTTTACAGAGTTTGGCTTGGAAAAGCAAATAACCTATCTGTGTATGCTGACTGGTCTAGCCCCCTGCTTTTCTTGTTAATGCAGGTGGACATACATAGAAGAAGAAGCTTGCCCTTTTGCTGCCCTTGACACATCTAGTCTACTGAGCCTACAGGATTTTGGATCTCCAGGGCTGTCCGTCTGGCAGCTTGTAAAAGCATTCTGAATTTACTATTTTCTTAACCAGCGAAGAAAATAAATCTTCCTTGCCATAAATGCTAATGTTGGTGCACTGAGAATTTCAAAGGGAGGCTGCAGAGAGAGAGAGAGAGAGAGAAAAACATTCCCCATGAGATGATTAAAGTGCCAGTTCATGAAAGCTGACGTCAGTGAGTGCTTTCAGGATGCAGAGCACTTTGCATTTATCCTCTCCTTGTTTGTGCTCCATCTGGGTGGGCTCCAGTGGAAAAGGAGAGAAAAGGAGAAGCTAATTCCTTTCTAATATATTTCTGAATTTCTTTGGTTTCACACACAGGGAGCAGGCTCTGAAGCACTTAACTGAAAAAAGAAACTGAAGGCAACTGGTGCTTGAGGCCAAACTAATTTATAATTAGATTGTCATAGCAAACAGTCAGCTGGGACAGCTCCAGGGAGGACCAAAGGAGAGTACACTGGTACGTAACATCAACTTGGGATTTGACAATTTGCAGAGGCAACCCTGTTTCCCATCAAGCAGATACATTACAGCTAACAATTTTTTTTTCATATAAAGTCACAATAGTACAAAAAACTGTCTCCATAAACTAGAGGTTTCTGCTAAAAATGGTCTGACAGGAAGACACCCAAGAGCAATTCCTCGGCTCTGTGATACTGTTGGCAGGTTAGAGGATAAGCAGGGATGGGACTAGGCTTCTACTGAAGCAGATCTCCCTTCCTTGGGATGGAGCAGCACAGGAATTGCCATATGCTTGTCCTTTCAATAACCCCTTGTCTCCTTCCAGCAGTGCCACTGACAGTTAGGTCAAGCAGAGCAGTTTGTTGGAGGTATGAGCTGTGAGCATCCTGGTAGAGAGGCTGGCAGCTGGGAGGCAGCCTTAGGTTGAGAAAAAATACCTCCCCTCCACCTTCTTTGTTTGTTTGGTTGGTTGGTTTTGTTTTTCTTTTTTTAAAGTCTGGGCTGCTGTTGGAGTCAGTGGGAAAGACTTTCCCAACCAAGACAGTCACACACATATTGCAACTGCTACAATAATTACATTGCAGGGTTTCTTACTGAAGATGGCTACTGATAATTTGATTTTAGAGGTGCATTTGGTACTGATGAGCAGCATGGATGACAACTCTGCACAACGGTGGCTTTAGTCTGCGGTCACTCATAGCTAGCACTCAAGCACTGAAATAACAATTCTGAATATACTGGAACTATTCAGAAGAAAAAAACTTTTCTTTCTCCCCAGACTTGCTGACAGTTCACAGTTAGATTCCATTTCAAAAATCAGGATAGCAATAAAAAAAATTAAAAGGTTTCAAATAAGTAATATTTTTCAACTATATGCTTTCAACTATATGCTTTCAGCTCAAAAGTAAGTGAAAAAGCAAACAACCTGCACTTCTGAATATTCTGAAACTAAAAAGTCTTTGAAATATCTTGCAAGTCTTTAAAATAACATTATTAAATGAAAAATCTCACTTTATGTCTACTTTCCCTCATAATTTCTCTTCCACCAAGTGAAAAATGAAAGATAAACAGACCAAAGGGCAAGAAAAAATATTTAATTTTCAGCAACCTTTCTTCTTAATAGTTTGGGGTTTTTTTCCTGTTCTAAAGGACATACCTTCATCATTCTAACTGATCTGAGATCAAATCCCCCAAAATCCTGACTCTTCCTACTCTAAGCAGTGTGCAAGGATCTTTCAGAGCTAAGTGAGGAGAGGGTGCAACATACAGCCTTCCATCTCTAGGATGGAGGTGGAACCTGGTGAGCTAATTACTGGGTGTGGGTAATGCAAGTGGGAGCACGATGGGAGAGCAGTGAACTTTTCTCTCATCTCCATTCCCCACCATGGGATAATCAGAGTCTGGGCCTCTGCCAAAGTGCTGCTGAAAGCTTGGTACTCCTCTGCAGATATGGAGCATGAGGGTAGACTTGATCCTTGCTGCTCCCCACCATTCTCTCCCCACTCACATAGACTGCCTATGATTTGCTGTATTTGCATTTAAACTAAGGGGAAATACAGGTGTAAAGCTGGCATAACTGCCAGTCTGGCTATGTTAGCAATTGAGGATAAGTTGTATAGTGGTTACACAACTGGGCTGTGTCTGTGGAGCCAGGACTTCTGGTTTAATTTCCTGCTCATTCACTGACTCATCACACAGCCCAGGGCACATCACTTCACTTCTCTGCGCATAAATGTCATCATCTGTAGATGGGGGGTAATAAGATTATCTCACAAGAATTTTAGGACCCATAAATTGCCCTCATAAATATTTGTAAAATGCTTTAGACAATGCTTCAACAAAGGCATTGAGTATTTCATTGTTGAATAAGTAACAGCCAGGGGAATGTTCTAGTTGCCAGTCTGGCTTATTTACTTGCCTTGCACCAGAGATTTCTGGCAGCTGTATCAAAAGGATGTCTCAGGTAGGAGAAAGGATGAAGAGGTTGTTCAACTAGTGGAGCAGGAGCAGCAGCAGGTAAAAGTCAGTTCATGACACAAAACAAGTACGTGATAGATAAATGTTATGCCAAAGGCTGAGAGGTATTTGTGCCATTTTCAGCCCAGATGCACAAAAGGCTTGTGTAGATTACACAGTGATGGAATAAAAATGTCTAATACTGTTAAATATGGTCCATGGAATCCCACATCATTTCTTCAGAATACATGCTCAACTCCGTTGTCAAAAAAAATTTAGATACCTGAATATCTGATTTGGCACCTTTCCAGAGGTGTTATCTTCTTGCTTGTGGACAGACATCTCACTGTCCTCCACCTGAGGCAACTGGGATTCACAGCCTAGGTGTGTCCAGTCATCAGATCCCCAGAGGGTCTGGAAGGAATATTCAGGGCTGTTATGTGATTCATGTAATCACTAAGTTTTGCTGTGGGATGCTAAGAAGCTGCTGCAGTCCAAACTCTAGAGGCTGTATTTGCAGACAATTGAGCTTTCAACATCTGCACTGAAGTAATACAAGATGGTTGCTGAGAGAGCTAAGTAGAAAACAAGTCTTAGAAATTCTTGGAAGATGCACCCTTGATTTCTGTTGCCTATACCAGCTGTCTCCTTTCCACTTACTCCTAACTCCTGTTTTATACTTTGATCTGAAAGCTAATTCAGAAGTTATTTGCAGGCAACCTGGCGAGTGGTGGGTGGATTGCTGCTGAACTGGCCAATTCCTATGACTTTAACAGGAGATACTAACTGCACAATGGAGTTGGTGCAAGAGCATGGAAAGTACTTTCTGTCTTATCCGCCCACTATGAAACTGTTACACAAGTGTTTCTGAAACACTCAGGGTCCACCTCCCTTGCTGATAATAAATCGAACTACTGCTTAGCAGCCCAGGCTACTGTTTTACTTTGGGGATTATCTCCTATCACAATCTAAGCCCATTGAAACGCTGAGGTGGTGCTTCCAGTCACCTAAGCAACACAGAGAGTAGCTAAAGGGTTTTCCTTCATGTCTAGATTTTAACGCTAAATAGACTTTTCAAAAAATCCTTGATTACTGTGATACAGACACTTTTAAGATATCTGTCCACTTTCCTTCTTCACAGCTATAATCATTTTACACCAATGAGAAAGCACTCATAGATGGTTGGAAGCAGCTGCTTTCTCTAGATGAAATAATTCAATCCAGGGTCAACCCATGGATCAGTAGCAGAAATTCCTGACTGCCTTTCACTGAACCATGTCCCTGCAGCACCACTAATCCAACGAGACTATTAAATCCATTTTGTAAGGAGGCAAAAGGCCTGGCAACTACAAGCACTGTACCACTGAAATACATTCATGGATCCCACTCCATTTAACAGAGAATATGAGCATGTTTCCATACATTACTTCTACAATTAGGGAATTTCCATGCAATTCAGTGAATAAAGTTTTATCAGTATAAATCCACATAATTTAATCTAGTTATGACTGCATTATGAGTAACTGTCACATAGGTCACAGAAATGGAAAGACTTAAGGGAATTTCTTCCAGCTAGAGGCTTACCATGGAGTAGTTCCAAACACCCCTTAAATAAGCTCTCCCATGTTTGTTTGTTTTGGTTTTTTTTTTGTTAATTTGTCTTCTAAAAATTGCTCAAGCCCTGAGCTTTTTGTCAATAGCATTTGATTTCAAAATGCTTAAGAGAAATTTACTGAACTCAGAAAGGAATTAAACAGGCAAAAGACAGTGTCTTACACAGTGTCCATAGAAGCTAAGCAGTGGCAAGGATGGTTGCTGACAGTTAAAGGGAAGATACTCATCATGTGCTAAATCAAAATGTGCCCCCCTCTTTCCCCTCTTCCACCACCCACATTTTTGGATAAAGACTCCTGGCGCTATAAATGCTTCTTAGGTCTCTGGACAAACAAACTGTGTACTCAGGACAGAAATAATATTAACACAATAGTTCTCAGTAGCATCCTTGGCTGTTGTGCTCAGATCTAGGATACTCAGAAAACTTGTTTCATTTAAGTAATCTGAGAACTACATTATAGATAGATTTTTTCTTGCTTTTCCCAAAATCCCAGTTATCTTCCTTCTTAAAAATAGGTGTAAAAAAGGGTAAGCATTGTAAACTGTGGTCCTCCGATAGTAAATTATTTAAATACCTCAGGGAATGTGAATCACATACAGATTTGTAATAATCCAGGATTTACCCTTCTTTTTGGGGTGGGGTTGTTTCATCTCAACATTTCAGCTAAATACTCAAGGTAACAAAATTCTTGCACCAATGTTGTAATCTATAACATATTGACCAGCTGTTAAAATGTCATCACTTGTTAACAATACATTTGTATCTCACCACCTAGAAGCTGGTGAGAGGAAACATTTAAGCAATCCTCAAAGCCACACAAAGTTCTTCTGTGCATCTGTTTTTCCTGAAGCTTGCCTTTCTTCTCCAAGTTCATTGTGCACCTAAACTGGACTTTGGGGCAAACAGACCCCAGATTAAACTTTTGTGCCATTTGACTTTACAAAGCAAAATGTAGCCACTGTACCATGACTAGTGGGAGACCCATCAGCAGCAACGAAGGAAGCCAGTCCTTGAACTCAACTGCTGACAAAGCTGTAGATAAATTATTTGCCAACACTTGTCAGGCTCCATCACTTCCCTGTTTGAAGAACAGATTATTTTCAAGACCAGGCCACAGCATAACACTCCCAGTGCCCTTCACAACAACCTGAACTAGGCAGCAAGGCCAGTACCCACAAAGGTTCTTTTGTCAGTGACTGCTCATGAAGGCTGAGCTGTAGCTCTTCTCCAGAGGAAGAATTCAATCATAAAGCCTGTTTTTCAGCATGTTAGGAAATCACTTTACACAGAAGAGAAGCTTCTCAGTGGTAATTGAGACTACCACTAGCCAAAGCAAAATCATGAGCTAAGATAGCATCTATTTTATGCGTTTTTCTGTAAACTTAAGGTTCCTCATAAGCCTCTCTTCTTTTGTGCACGAGTAAGGCAATCTGGCCTACTCAGTGGTTCACTAAGGCATTTGATACCAAGGGCATACTACTGCAGAAAAAAAGAGGAATGGACAACTGACAGACGAGGCATAGATTACTTCCTGATTTCATGTGACACTGAATGCAGTGAGACTAAGATCCAGACCTTAATCATTTGTCATTCACTCCAGCCTAATGTCACCTCCATTTAATGAATTCTCAGCAGTAATATCTTCAAGGAAATAATTTTGCTTGTGAAGCAGCTGCAAACTGCATGATTCTTGATCATTTTTAAATGTCAGCGCAGTTCATTGCATACTTCACTATGCATAAGAAAGATGACAGAAGATATTTCCATAGACTAAATGAGAAGCCTCTAAGTTCCTGCTCCAGCTCCTTTGTGCTCCTGCTGTAGTATTGCATTAAATTTACACCACAGCTAGAAAAACTAGGGAGAAAGTCTCCTGTTGCAGAAGCAGTACAGAGCCAATATAATTTAAGTTTGATGATTTCTCTATTCCTAAAAGCATCAGTAATGGCAGCATTCCTTACAGAGCTGAATGTCACAGGGAACTGAGGGTCTGCAGTCCAACGCAGAGTCACCCAGGTTGCTGCACAATAATTATTTCCAGTCTAGAATCCTGGTGGAAGAGCTAAGAGCCATCTTTCCCCTCACTTCCCAACAGGCTGCACCTCTTATGTTTTGGCTTTCAGAAACTCAGAACAAAATTTAGCTAAGGGAGGAAAGAAGATATCTAGTTATTCTATCTGGGGGTACTAACATGAAACACAAGATGCACTTGTACCCATCTCTAGATAGGAAAAAACTGATGTTAAAGACTGCAGCATTTTGTATTTCTAACTTGTGCTCTAGGACCCCCACGCCATTTCCTGCATCCACATATGATTTAGAAAGGTAAATCAGCACCAAACTACTGGTTTGAGTTTCCTTTTAAATACCTACTACTGATGAAATGTTCTGCAGGAAACTATCTTGTTACTCCTTCCCAAACCAAGAGCTGTATGAGCAGTGGCTATCTAAGCTCTCAGGAGGGAAGAGGATTCACAACAACAACATTTAGGGATGTGATGAGCTTTATCTATTGAGATATTTGCTCAGGTTCCCCACTTCTGAGGCTTATATCTTACAATGTGTCTGATGTGAAGGTGCTTTGGAATGGATGGGAATTCAGTAAATCTTGTCTCCGGTATTGCAGGTTTGAGGCCGAGCTAAATTTGCTGAGCTAAATAAACACCAGCATTTAGGATATCAAGTGGATATTAGATAACAAACCCACAGTGAAGACAGAGGAAGAGTAGCAGAGGTGCTTGTGCTGCACTGAAACAAGATGCAGGTGCTTATTTTGCATTCCAAATATATTCCCACTTGGGGTTGCATGTAGAGCTCCCAGTCACATGCCCATGAGTAAGATTTAGGCAAATAAAAGCCCTACTAGTAGTAGCCCAACCTTGGAATGCAGATCAAAGGAGGGGTGAGTAGAGCTACTGCCGCTGAAACCTCACTATAGAGCTTGTATTTTATCCACATCTTTTTACCTTAGCAAGGACAAGGACAGGGCTGAAATGGCAAAAGGAGAAGTCTGAATAACTCCTGTGTGCATAATGAGTAGATTTAGGAACGCCAGCCAGAGCATTTTTCTTCCTTGAAACATTTTATTTTTCTGCTCATTTGCACTTCTGGACTAGAAATGTTATACACCTCAGAATAGAAATTAAAAAGAATCACACCAGTTCAAACCACACTTTGGTTTCAGTAAAATCAACATTTGAAGTGTTTGACATAGGATATAAAGATAGTGGAAAACAAGATACAGGGAACCTCTGAAATACTAGTAGATCATATGAATTGACCTCCAAGCATAAAACAAGGTATGTCTAATTTCCAGGAACGACCTCCTCTAACTCCTGATCAGAATTTTGAAAAAACGTAGCAAATTCTTCCTTGGAGAACAGCCACAGTGACCTCAATCTGGGAGACCTCAACACACCACAGGTCCTATGAGAAGGGTTCAGCCAGGCTAGGTTGCCAATAAGGTTCCTCATTTCTGCTTAGCCTCCCTAATGAATGCTAGTGAAGAAATTTCTTCTTCACAGGAACAGTAATTCTGGAACCAGCTGCTCCACAGCAGTGATAAGGAGAATATAGGACTGCCCTGAGCTATTTAGCTCTGAAGAGGTGATGCATATGGCCCAGCTCCACTTCCAGTCCCAGATAGATGTAGCCTGGAGCTCAAGGAGTAGAAAATGTGCAGTTATTTTAGCTGTGCTGTCCAGTACTGCACCAGGGATGCCACACAGATGGTCCAGGCTGCTCAGTAGTTGGCTTAAAGTAGTTTTCATGACATTGTACCTTCCTGTGTAGAACGACCTTAGCACCTTCAACTCAATGGTCTTGTTGGAATCTAACACATGAAATCGGAGCTTTTCTTTTTTGTCTTACTTACCTTGTTATTGGGGAATAGCAGACCACAATCATGGACCTGTATCTAACACTTTACATATATTTTTCTAAGAAAAAAAGGCAGATGCACAATGAAGGTGCCAAGATGCCTGAACAAGTTTTTTTACTTCATTGCAAGGAATTGGCATCCTGAATACTATTAATGAAATGAAGAGTTGCATGCCAGAATGAAAAAACCTTAACACTTTAAACTTCGCCGTCCACGTGGTTGATCTGCAGAAGCTAACTCTACAGTACATTTCCATTCAAAATGATTGAGCCTCAAAGCCCCTGGCTAACCAAGAAGCTTCATTTATATCCAACAGGTTTTTTTATTCTGCTGCTCTCTGAATCACACCAGATCAGCCTCAACAGAGACAGATGTTTGTTCCATTTGCTTTAGAGAGATGTCTTTTTAATGTTCCTTTCCGTGTCATTCTCAAGTTGGTGCCTTTTGGCTCTTCTTCCTGACACAAGCCAGACGACTAAAGAACCTGCCAGCACTCCAGCTGCTACAGCCACAATGACAGCCCAATAGGGGACTGAAGGTTCCGTTTTCTTCAAGTTGATATCTGGATTTCTGAATCCACTGTTTCTCAGTGTGAAAAGAAAGGGTTTCTCCTACAAAGGGAGAGCAAAGGTTTTAAGACCACAGATCACTTAACAGGCAGCATTTAGACAATATGCCAATGCCACTTTCCAGAGAGGAATTGTCAGTCTTTAGTCTATCATATGCTTCAGTCTTCTGTCTATCTTAGCTCAAATTCTTTACTGCCCTATTACCTGAAAAATCCTAGAGCAGAAAAGAGAAGCCATCTCAGAGATAGATATAGTTAGATATAGTTTCAAATTTTGTTTGCTGCAGACAACCAAATGGAAATATGTAGTATCATTAAAATTGGCTTTAATGAGAGGCTTTCCACTGCAGTGAGAATAATTTTATTTTCCATTACATTTTAAGTAGTTTTTCCTGTGTATAAGGAAAACAGGAGTCTATTTTAACTATTTAAGGCCTTCACAAAGGTATTCTTTTAATGAATGTTAACAATAAGAAGAAAGGAGGAAAAGTGGTTAATGAAGAGTATAGACATTTTGGTGCTTACTTACTGGGTTTGGACATTTGAGTTTTGCTCTGTCATGGGTAAAGTTGTTGTAAGTGTGCTTTTCACCAACTGGTTCCAACTGAAGAAGAGAAAGCCACAGTAAACATAATGGTAGGGTTTTTTTCCCTCTTTAGACTCTCCTGACTTGGGTAGTTACTACTTTTTATACAATCTTTTGGTGTTTGCAGTAATAAAGAAAAATGGTAGAAGGTGTATCACAGGAAAATTTACAAACATTATAACACTCAAACTGAAGACATTGAGAATCTGATGTACTGTCTGCAGAAAAACTCCTTCAGGAAGCAAGAAACAGGAGAAGCCTTTCCTCCTTTTGCACTCAGTGGGGGAGAAAATAACTCTGAATACCACATACTTTATAAATATTCTGCTAAAACAAACTAATTTACTATATACCCAGCTCTCCCACATATGCATCTCAGATGACAGTATAAACCACAAAGAAAAAAAATCCCACGTGACAGATGTTAGTCATGTTGCTTAGCACAGTACTGAAAGAAAGATGCTTAAATGTCACAGTGATGGAATTGACTTCAGAAATGGTGTAGTTACAGAGGCAGGATGAGGTGGTGCCAACCTTTGTAGCCTTCACTCAGACAAGAAATTCCCTGAGAGTTTTAAATGAGGCTAAGTTCACAAGATTGTAAGAAACGAGTTAAATAAAGCTTTTTATCTTATCAGTTGTCAGTTAAGTTACAACAGCTGACCAAAGGCTCACCTGAGTCAATGTCAAACTCAAAATATGTCCAGAGTAATGGCATATAGTGTGTGTGGTTGTCTAGGAGTCTACATACCTTTGGTTACCATAGTTAAGCTAACAAGTAGAGGCTTGCTCAGTCATGTTAACTGAAGTGTTTATAACCCTGTATGAACATGCCTGAAGTAATGACTTCAGGACTGGCCCATAGAGAACCACAGAGTTGTCATCCAGCAGCTCTGGGAATACACCACAGAGGAGTGTTGGTGTTTCTTCTATTGTCTATTTGTTCATTTACTGTTCTCAAGTGATTAAAGTGTCAGCTGTACATTGGAGAGAAGCAATACCACAAAAAGCCCAACACAACATGGAGAAAACAAATCCTGTTCATAAGATTCCATATGGAAACACTGGGAATATTTTATCTACTTCATTAAAAAAAAAAAAAAAAAAAAGACAAAAAAGGAAACAACAAAAAAAGAAGGATTAAAAAAAAAGTAAAGACTGAAAAATGAAATGAGAGAGGTGAATCATAGCAAAATATGACTAGGGAAGGGAAGAAATCTAGTAAGTGAAGATAAGAGGCAAAACAGAATGGCAAGTGTTTCTGATCTCTGTGAAGTCTTGCTGGACTCATATAAGAGCCTTAATCACTTAGCCTGCCAGACAGATAGTGTTGTGAAGGATGAATTTGATAGTTTTGTTGCATCTTAAATGGAATAGCTCAAATCCTGATGTGGCTATTTGTAAGATATGTTACTCATATTCCATAGCATTCTGTCTGCAGTATGACTGGTTATTTATAGATAATTGTAATACTCCCCATGTCAGAGCACTTGGTAAGGAGACTGGCAAAGAGCCCAGACAAAGGATGATAAGGTGCAAAATTCTGTAGCCAACTGTGTTTTCTTCATGTTTATATCATCTGTTCCTAGGGACCATTAGCTTCTGAGCTTTGAAGATGACAGTATCCCCACGCCCATGAGTGTGCAGGGCAACTTCTGGAAGAAACACAGAGCTCCTCTAGAGCATGTGGCAAACATGAAGGCAGAACACAAACTAAACACCATGATCTTCTGGGTGAGGGGACCAATGAGGTAGATTGAGACCAGTGAGGGCCCCTTAAGAATACATAGTCCTATGACTTCAGGGAGCAGGAGCATGCTTTGCATGAAGCAAAAAGGGCAAAGAACTTCCCGAGGGTGAGGGAGAAGCTCCTTAAGCCACCCCCCTCCCTGCATACCCATGCAGTGGCCAGGCACATTCTGGCTCTTGGCGTGTACTGACAATAATCCATGTCATTTGGCCATAAGCCTACAGCCTGCTGAGCTTTTCAAGGGAACAGGGCAACAGTGCAGCCTTTACAGTCAGCCTGCACAGCCTTGCCATACATGGCCTGAGATGAGAACTAGATTTAAATAGTAAACAGTAAAATCTACAGTTGGCATAGACTGGCAGTTCTCTACAGAAGGGTTGTGCTTTGCATCAGTTAGAACCTGATCCCCACCACCCCAGTAGGAAGCTTTTTGTCAATATCCTTACGTGCATAGAAAATGAGTGACAGCCTGGACAGAATAAAACTCCGGTAGCATAGAAAAATGACTTGGGGTGATTCAGTAATGAGTAATGGCCAATAGGAACACCATGTGGTAACAGAAACCCAATTTAAGGCTACCATATGTCTAGGTACTGTCTCTTTTTCTTCCTGAAAGCTGCAGCCATGCTCAGTTTGAATGTTTTCTACATTTTTCTGGGGTTTCTGGGCTTGTTCATTAGTCCTGTTGGAGCTACTGGACAATGAATCTTACCAGCCTGCTGTCATCTGGAGTCCCACACAGGGGAGCTTGATGGAAACCAGGCATATTTACTGTGCATGCACAAAAAAATTACTGAGAGCATGTGCATGCACTGTACATCTACTCCTTTCTATAACCTTGGACCTACAGCTCACATGCTATACTGGCCAATTGCATAGATTTCTGCCCTGCATTTCCCAATCCTTATGCTCAAGTTAATTCTGGAGTATTCTGTAAGTTTCTTATCTTGCTCAAGCTTTTACTTAAACTGAAAAGAAATCCCCCTCCATTTATGATTGTTTATTGTACAAACCAGGATACAGGATTTTTGCCACCACGTGTTTGGGTACTGGTGTTCATAAGAGGAGGCAATGTCACTGTGATGTGAAAATGCCATAGTCTTCATTCCACCATAAGGATCATTATGATTCTGAAATTAACTGTGACCTTGGAATTATAAAGGCCATCATGTGCCTCTTACACACTTCCAGCACTAGCCAAAAGCTACCATTTCACCCAAAATGACAGAAGGAATGTGACTACAAGCAGAGGTATCACAGGTGTGACTTCAGCCGTCCATTAGTTTCAGTGACTCTACCAGAATTGTTTCAGATACTAGAGTGGGTGGCACATGTCCACATTGGTAATGGAATAAAAAAATTCAATCACATGGGTGTTTTCCAAGTCTAACAGAATTTGCTGAAGAAGATTCAGCATTCAATAAACATTTTCAGGAAACTTACATGACTAAATGTTTAACTTGGCTGATTTTTTTGCTTTAATGAAAGTTATTTACCAAATAAGAAGGGAAGGGAATTTTTCACTGCAGTAAGACTTTCAGGATTTCTCATTTTGAATGAGCAAAAGACTTGCACTGTTTTATATAGCATGATGGCTTTAGATCATGTACTTAAACAATGCAGACTGAGAAGGGGTTTGGAGTTGAGCAGCCCCCCCTCTTGTTAGGATATGAATTTTATTTATTGCTTACAGTTTTGTCTCAGACACCCTTCTCCTTATCTTTTCTGGGGTCTAGGTCTCGATCTCTTACCATATTATTCCAGAGAGCCATGGCCATCTCAGCGTAGCCTCTTGCACTGAAATGGAAGCAGTCTGAAGCAAAGAAACTCAGATCTGGTTTGCCATTCTGCAATAAAAGCAAAAATGTCTTCTCAACATGTTTAAATTTTTAAGATCTAACATATCTAATAGTGCACTGTACTTGGTATATGCACTTCACAATTTGGGTATCTTTCTAAAGGCAGTAAGCTTACATTTTTACACAGCAAATGAACTTAGATACTCATAACTGGGCTGATTACTGCGTCTTGAGACCTTCTGTTTAATGCAGCCTGCTCAGCTTCATACAGCCATTTTCATCACAAACCTAAATTTGTCACTAAATGAAGAGCCAGATCTCTTATGTGGACTCTGCCATTGACCCACACTCCAACTTGCACAGAACTAATAGAAAACTGGTTGCCTTCTCTTGGAAAAACTCCCACAACTCAGACTCATAACCATTCAGGCATTGAAATTTTGCTGAATTTCAGGCAGCATTAAAAATTGCTGACTTATCAGTTGTGGCAAAGATCTTTCTTAGGGAAAATGTGCCTCATTGATATGGCAACAGTTGAGACAAGGGCCGCTAGAGCAATGTGGGGCTGATATGACAGAAGAACCAATATTATGCAAAAACTCTGTGGTTTTGACCACAATTTATGCTGAATATCTGTATCCGTAAATATACTGCATAGATAGTGCTAAGGCTAGGGAAAAGAAGAAGGAGAATTCACAGATTCACGGATATTAGGGGTTGGAAGGGACCTAGAAGATCATCTAGTCCAACCCCCCTGCCAGAGCAGGATCACCTAGACCAAG